>JAQJVL010002349.1:0-104485 GCA_035578905.1 Stictocephala bisonia | reverse complement strand
GTAAATAAAAAACTACTACATATACAATTCTGAAACAAATTTTAGTAGCTTTTCCTGTCAAACTGTGACTATATTACCTTTTAATAAGTTCAGAATGGATTTATTTTACTACTTGCACAAGAATGATGATGAAATATGTCGTTGGATGTGTAATAAAAAAATACGAAGTATTTTTTTATTACACAGATATGGTGTAAGTTTATCTTAGTACAATTTTGTGAATAAGTGACCATTCTCTGTTACTCACTAAACTTGTTGCAGCAGTCTGCAATATTATCATCTTCCGTTGTTAATAAAGTGTTTGCAAACTACAATAACATTACGGGAACAAAACTAATACTCTTGAGGGATATTTTTCACTATGAAATTTCGCACTATATGAAACATTCATTAGTATTTTATATAATTCTAAAAGAAATTGTCGTCCACTGATTTTTTTTAACGTAACGTTATTTTACAAGGATAACATCCGTATAAATATTCAGTTCTAATCTCTAGAAGTAAACATCTAATTACCAGGCTAGTCAATTAGTTGGAAATCAGAGCAACACCTCGTGGTTCGTATTCCACACAATTCTAATGGTAAAATAGTTGCCCTGGCTGTTGGGCTATTAATAAATGGCCCTCTTTGAGGAACAGTTGAACTCAGTTAGTAACGAGACTAGTCTCTCATCCTACATATGTAATATTTCGTAAACGCCTTAAAATACAAACAAAGTTTCGTCGGTGTATCATATGTAATAATTTAAGTAGTGAAAATAATACGTACATTGAAGTGAAGATGTATGATTGTGATTCATTTAAAAAATAGCATATGCAAAAAATTTTAATGAAAACGATTTAATAATTATATCTTATATATTTAGTAACGAGAGATACGTAAAATCCCTGAAAGCCAATTTTATTTGCAAATAATATGACCTACAAGACCAGATTAAATTTTTTAATTACACTTTAGGCTTTAATACATTTAATGTTTAGTGTTTGAAGATATAGTTTAATTATGTAAAAAATATATATTATGGAATTATTTCGTATAGTATTCTTTTAAAACGTACACTATTGATACTTTTTTATATATCAACATTGACGCTATCAATATGTAAGAATTTATATACACAGATAAAATTGAGGCAACATATTAAAAACAGACATCCTTTTTTATCTTATTTTTACTTCTATATACATATCGTATGGTTTGTTGTCGGCTACCATTTGTTAATAATAAAGCTGTGATGTATATCTGGATAAATATCCAAATGTCATGATTATAAATTCATTGATTAGAAAATGTAAAGTGATCTCATGTCACAAAGCTAAGTCCAAAATTATCGAGATATCTAACACTTTCCTCACTGATACTGTGTATGCTGACAATCCCTCCGTAAAAAACGCACGGGACACTCTGTAACTATGTGATCCATTGTTTAGATATACTCCCCACAATCACATGACATTAACTGTCAATCCCCATTTATACTTCCAGTAATTGCATCTGCCAACGCCAGTTTGGAACCGATTTAACAGTATCCACTCCCTACGAGGGAGGTGCATTCCACCTACAGGTATTGACGGATCGTTAATAAGGAATATATTACGTCCATTCCACGCTACGACTTAGCTAGTATTGGGCGAGAAGTTTGATCTGCTTAAATGGAAAGCAGTACGTAGAGGTGGGTTTCGAGATTTTAAGCGACCGTTCTGACGTGGAAGATCTTGTAAAAGGGTAGGTGCGGGGCATTCCAGATCTTATTGAATTCTTTGAGAAGTGCCTCTTGACGTCTTATCTCTGGAACAGCTATGTTGCACAGCACTGGGAGCCAAGGAAGTGGAGTTGACATGAGAGTGCAACTAATAGCTCTCATGATCCTATTAAGTTGGACATCGACCGCTTTAGTATGAACACTATTTAGCTAAACGGTAGCACTATATTCAGTAGCTGTTTAGACCAGTGACAAAGCAGTTGTACGCAGGACGTGTGCGTTGGCTCCCCAAGTTGCTCCGGCAATATGACGTAATACACTTGGCCATGTTTTAATTTTAGCTGCTGTTGTTTGAAGATAGCTTTTAAAGGTTAGTGATCGATCTAACGTTACTCCCAGGTACTGTGGATGCTCATTATGATAGATTTTTACACTATTTAGGAGGATGTTTAGTTTTCAATTAGCCAGCCTGTTACATTAGTGGTAGCAGCTTCCAGGCTCTAAAATATTCTTCGAGGGCTGGAAGGTCACTTACTTGTAAGTGTTTCTTCAGTAGTTGTGAAGTTCTTATGTTTGTAAGCTAAAGCTATATCATCCGCATATATTAATAGTCTAGACTTTGTGATTGGGATGTTAGCAGTATAGACATTGAATAAAACTGGAGCAAGTACAGACCCCTGTGTCAGCCCATCCTTCAGCTGTCTAAAAGAGCTTTCTTCACGACCGAGATAAACTTTTATTAGCCTGGCACTAAGCATTGACGGCAAAAGTCGCAATAGTCTGAGACAGGAAAGAAGGCTGTAGAACTTAAACAACAAACCTATGCTCCATGCTGTGTCATAAGCGGCTAAAAGATCAATAAAAGCTGTAGATGTTTTCAACTTCTTTTCAAACTCATTTTCGATCAATTATGTCAGAGCTAAGATCTGGTCAGTACAACTTCGGCCAGGGCGAAAACCAGCCTGCACAACTGGAACATTAGAATCAAGAATGGGTGATATTCTATTGTATAACAGCCTTTCTAGCAACTTATAACAAACACTAAAAAGATATCTCTTTTTTCTCTCAAAGTTATTGGACGATAACTTTGAACTCGTTCAGGATCTTAACCAAGCTTTAGAACTTTTGATCACTTGAATGTTTTTGGCAAATTGCCTTTAGCTAATATCTTATTGTAGGCTGTTTGAAGCCATTGTTTCACTTTGTTACCAGCATGCTGCAGAAATTCCGGAAAGATACCGTCAAGACCGGCTGCTTTCCCTGCTGTTATATCAGAAATAGCTCTGTTTATCTCTTCCTCCTTGAAATTTCTGGAGACTTCCAGAGTTGCCATTTGGCTCTTTTGTATTTAATTCAACTTGTAAAGCACATATTTGTCATATGGATGGCGGGTTGACTTTGATAAGCTGGCTATCCGTTTCGCTATATTAGAGGCCTTTGGGCGGAGCACTTCTCTTTGATTTGGAGATTTACCAATAGAGAGTTTCCTTAAAAGTGACCACGCTTTTCTACTGCTATGGTTAAAGTTTATATCTTCAACAGTTTTAACCCATTTTTATCTTCTGGTAATGTCAAGAGAGTTCAGCAGCAGATTAGCTGTGTTGGTTTTCGGTGGCATTAAACTGTTAGTAAAGGTCAACTGATTCCTTACTCCATCTTGGTATATACTCCTTTCTGTATTTTCTTGGTATGCAAGCGTAAGCAATGGACGAGACGAATTTGTAAAACAAAGTGGATTAAGGAACCTTTTCCCTAATTGGCTTTGGTCTTAATGATCGTTCACATGATTAGAAGCTTAAGTCAAAGGATTAACCTCGACACCAACGAGCTAAATAAAAAGTGGCTGAATCTTTAGCATCAAAAATCAGGAAAAGGTTATTCGTTTCATCCCAGGCAGCAAGCTTTCTGCCATTCTGATTGTTGGTGTTGCAATCCCATTGGCTATGGTGACTGTTAAAGTCCCCCCACATAGAGGACTTGGTGTTCAAACCTTGGCAAAATCCTATTCACCATGCCACTGGATATTAGGAGGCTTAGAAACATTAACTATTGTAGTTTCTGACACTTGGATTGCCAAGACAAAGATGTCACCATAAGAGCTCTTATGGGTAACTGACACATTTTCAATTGTATGCTTCGCGTAAGTTGCAATACCATAAACCTTATTCCCTACAGAGTCAACAAGTCTCTATTCGGGAATATTGTCTCTTGCACTATTATTATTTTCAATATGGGTCTCTTGGAGTGCAAAGATAACAACATTGTTTTCATGAAGAACCCTACTGATTCACTCCTTCTTCACCTTGCTTAAGCCCTCAGAATTATGTTTAAAACAGAACTTATTAATTTAAAATGAGCTTGGTTCTCAAAAGGGCATATTTTATGTTTTGTGGTAGCTGCCATACCTGGGCGATTACAAAATCGTGACAGTCCAGCTACTAGATTTGTTGCTCGTTTAGAACTACCCAGGGTGTACGAACAGCTTTAAAGAATTGCTGTAGACGTGAACATTACACCCCATTGAACAAAACATTTTTAATTCTAAAATGTTATAAAAGTATTTCAACGGTTGATCTTTGCAACTATTCATTTAGCTACTAAAGTATTAGGACATGTGCTTGTTACAAGGCCGGAATTATATTCAAAATCCTTCATGATTCTGGAAATCGGATTGAATAAGCCAGAATATTAACGTTTATAAATCATCTTTCCATAATTGTTGTTGCTATCTCCATATCTCCAAAGATGATGAGAGTAAGTATCGGTTTGAATTGAACGATTATTGAACTGAAGTTCACTACACTACGGTAAGTTATTCATATATTGCAAGCACTAGTTGCATGATTTTAATGATATTCCATCACTATAAGTTGATCCAACAACATAGATTGTAGTTAATAAATGTTCTCAAAATCCCATTATCCTTAAGAACACTTAACTAAATAGTTAAAAACCACTTACCTGATTTAAACATTAAAATACTACATTTCTAGTTAAGTTATTGTCTAATTATAAAAGTGGATCACACTTTCTATTCACTGAAGGAGTTTTTCTACAACAATTTAGAAACAAGAAGGAAGTAAGGAACAAATATATTTCTGTTAATTTACATGATCCGATTGCATTTATTGAAGAAATGTCAATAGGGATATTAATATCATTTATATAAATTCATACAAATGATAAAATAAAGCTTATTAGTTCAATTTTAATAAGTATCCTTTATATATTCATGTATTATATGCAGCAAACAAGTGTAGCCAATTAGTCTGGTCAGTCTTTCTGCGCAGGTATTTCTGCATGAGTTTTTGTGCGTGCGTAAGTTTACTTATAACTGAGGGGTCACGTAGTTATTACTAATGTACTTTGGCTTGTGGTGTTGAATTATAATATATATTCCCGTGATTAGTACATCACTAATATAGTAAAAGTATATATGTACTGTACAGTAAAATACTTACCAATTTATACAAAATTAGGTTGGCACAGGAGTCATGAAAGGTGAAAGTGAACTTTGAACTCTATTCAAGAGTCGTGTGACGGAGCAGTAAGTGGATTAAGGGAATGCCGTGAACTTAATGTATCCCTCAGGTTAAACGTGGAAGGGGAGGGTGATGTGCATGTAACGTATGATTTGTTATAAGCTCCATAAAACTTTATTTGTATATTAAATTTACAAGGATGACATTTTCGTAAATGTGCTACAACTCATTGGTTACAGAAACCACAATTTTTAACTTTTATAATTCAGTTCTAGATTCCATCAACATGCCAGGATTTAAATTGATGTTAATAAATGATAGGAAAATTTTATTAAATAAATAATAATTACGAGTATCGTAATTGATTAAAACCCAGCTACATGAATGAAGTAGTTTTCATTTCCATCCCAATCAAAGTTGAAACAAATGTTAAAACGTATCAGCTGATAATCACCGACTGATTACTCGACAATGGAATATTTATTAATGCCATGTTGAATAAGGATCGTCGGCCTTTGTTAGTATCTAATACTACATTCACTTTTACACACTTATTAAAATCATTTGAATATAATATTTACCACAGTAGAGGGGAAACGGGCATTGTACGCCGTCCCATGAGGAGTTTTCGTCCCATGAGCAGGTCGGGGGTGGGGGAAGGTCACGTGACCTTAATCGATTTTAATGGGCTGTGATTTGATTTTGATTGACTTTGATTTGATTTTGATTGATTTTTAATGGGCTTTGATTTGATTTTGATTGATTTTTAGTGGGCTTTGATTTGATTTTGATTGACCTTAATCGATTTTTAGTGGGCTTTGATTTGATTTTGATTGACCTTAACCGATTTTTAGTGGGCTTTGATTTGATTTTGATTGACTTTGATTTGATTTTGATTGACTTTGATTTGATTTTGATTGATTTTGATTGATTTTGATGGCGGTGGTCACATGACCGGATCCAAACGTTATTGATTGTTTCGGAGAGTGGGGAAGCCACCTGCCGGATCCAAGATGGCGGCCCCCAGTCCTGCCAACCTGTTGGGAATTTTCCCTCCCAAAAATTCCCTCAAATTCCCAAATTTCCCCCAAATTCCCTTGTTATACTATATAAAATACACTATTAGCCTCGTTATACTATATAAAATGTACTCTTAGCCAAAATGCACTCTATTTACAGTCTGGGTTGGGCTAACCCGGGTTAGCACAACGTGGGTTATTAAAGCCCGGGTTAAATCAACGTGGGTTAATAAAACCCGGGTTAACACAACGTGGGTTAATAAAATCTGGGTTAAATCAACGTGGGTTAATAAAACCCGGGTTAAAAACATGGATCAAAAGGAACTAACAAAAGAGTTATACTATATAAAATGCATTATTTTCTCTTATACTCTATAGTAAATCTATACTCCGATTGGTCCATTTTTTGTGACGTCATCCAAGATGGCGGCGCCCATGTTTCCCACCAAATTTTCTAACCTCACTTTTCCTAACCTCACATTTCCCTCCAAATTTCCTTGTTATACTATATAAAATACACTATTAGCCTTGTTATACTATATAAATTGCATTATTTTCTCTTACACTCTATAGTAAATCTATACTCTATAGTACAGACTTTGACGCGCATTCCTTTCCCCGCTGCGGAAAGTGAATGCGTTTCTGACGCTAAAGCCGACCTTCTTCTTCTATTTACTACCTCCTGCACTCTTGTGCTCTCATCCATCTTCTTACGGAATCCCGTATGGTTATTTTCTGTTTTTATGTTTTTATGTTTTTATGTTTTCCTCTTTTTCTGTTTTTCTGTTTTCCTGTTTTTCTGTTTTCCTGTTTTCCTGTTTTTCTGTTTTTCTGTTTTTCTGTTTTTCTGTTTTTCTGTTTTTCTGTTTTTCTGTTTTTCTGTTTTTCTGTTTTTCTGTTTTTCTGTTTTTCTGTTTTCCTGTTTTTCTGTTTTTCTGTTTTTCTGTTTTTCTGTTTTTCTGTTTTTCTGTTTTTCTGTTTTTCTGTTTTTCTGTTTTTCTGTTTTTCTGTTTTTCTGTTTTTCTGTTTTTCTGTTTTTCTGTTTTTCTGTTTTTCTGTTTTTCTGTTTTTCTGTTTTTCTGTTTTTCTGTTTTTCTGTTTTTCTGTTTTTCTGTTTTTCTGTTTTTCTGTTTTTCTGTTTTTCTGTTTTTCTGTTTTTCTGTTTTTCTGTTTTTCTGTTTTTCTGTTTTTCTGTTTTTCTGTTTTTCTGTTTTTCTGTTTTTCTGTTTTTCTGTTTTTCTGTTTTTCTGTTTTTCTGTTTTTCTGTTTTTCTGTTTTTCTGTTTTTCTGTTTTTCTGTTTTTCTGTTTTTCTGTTTTTCTGTTTTTCTGTTTTTCTGTTTTTCTGTTTTTCTGTTTTTCTGTTTTTCTGTTTTTCTGTTTTTCTGTTTTTCTGTTTTTCTGTTTTTCTGTTTTTCTGTTTTTCTGTTTTTCTGTTTTTCTGTTTTTCTGTTTTTCTGTTTTTCTGTTTTTCTGTTTTTCTGTTTTTCTGTTTTTCTGTTTTTCTGTTTTTCTGTTTTTCTGTTTTTCTGTTTTTCTGTTTTTCTGTTTTTCTGTTTTTCTGTTTTTCTGTTTTTCTGTTTTTCTGTTTTTCTGTTTTTCTGTTTTTCTGTTTTTCTGTTTTTCTGTTTTTCTGTTTTTCTGTTTTTCTGTTTTTCTGTTTTTCTGTTTTTCTGTTTTTCTGTTTTTCTGTTTTTCTGTTTTTCTGTTTTTCTGTTTTTCTGTTTTTCTGTTTTTCTGTTTTTCTGTTTTTCTGTTTTTCTGTTTTTCTGTTTTTCTGTTTTTCTGTTTTTCTGTTTTTCTGTTTTTCTGTTTTTCTGTTTTTCTGTTTTTCTGTTTTTCTGTTTTTCTGTTTTTCTGTTTTTCTGTTTTTCTGTTTTTCTGTTTTTCTGTTTTTCTGTTTTTCTGTTTTTCTGTTTTTCTGTTTTTCTGTTTTTCTGTTTTTCTGTTTTTCTGTTTTTCTGTTTTTCTGTTTTTCTGTTTTTCTGTTTTTCTGTTTTTCTGTTTTTCTGTTTTTCTGTTTTTCTGTTTTTCTGTTTTTCTGTTTTTCTGTTTTTCTGTTTTTCTGTTTTTCTGTTTTTCTGTTTTTCTGTTTTCCTGTTTTTCTGTTTTTCTGTTTTCCTGTTTTCCTGTTTTTCTGTTTTTCTGTTTTCCTGTTTTCCTGTTTTCTGTTTTCCTGTTTTCTGTTTTCCTGTTTTTCTGTTTTCATGTTTTTCTGTTTTTCTGTTTTTCTGTTTTCCTGGTTTTCTGTTTTCCTGTTAGTAGATAATATATGGGCGAATCATCCTCACTTTTCTGCCCTCTGATTGGTCGAGAGCGGTCACGTGACCAGATCAAAGATTACAGCCTTTCCCTTCTTATACTATATAAAATACACTCCTAACCTAACCTTTCCTCCGTTATACTATATAAAATGTAAAAAGATGGTGGTCTTTTATACATGTACTTCCGGCGACTTTCGGCTACCTTCGTACGCTCTTCACCCGTCGGCTACCGGTCTGGCGCACACCCAAATGCTACGCTCTGATTGGTTGCCTCCCTCACACGTAATCTTTTTCACACGTACTGTTAGCCTACCTATTTAAATTAATTTTGAATTTAATTGTTCTGAATGTTTAATAAATACACTGTCAACATGCGCTCTTACCAATACACGTTTTTAATTAATTATTTATACAATAATGAAGGGGCAATTCTTTTTATTTATCTGTTTATAATTTGACATTCACTGTTAGTCTACCTATTTAAATTAACATTTTATTTAATTTTTCTCAATATTTTGTTTAATACACTGTTAACATGCGCTCTTACCTTCATGTACTCATCTACGGCTTCCTTTAACATACATCGTTACCTACCTATACTTCCGTTAAAAATACCTAATCATTAGGTAACCTCAAATCCCTACTTAACACTCTAGACAACCCTCAATACACGTTTTATTTAAAAATTAAGGAACAGATATAATAGGTGATGACGTCAGCTCCCGCACTTTAGTATTACGTCACAGATTTAAAGGTCACGAGGAGTGTTTTAAAAAAAAAATTTCTTGCACAGAACAATTTCTATTTCCAGAAATTGTTCTGTGCAAGAAGTTTTTTCTCTCTCTTTTTTTTTCTTTTTTCCAACTTTATTTACAAATAAATATTTTACAAATACATATGTTACAAAAGTAAATCTTAAAACTAAACCGCAGTGTTGACTACTCTCGTTCAGTTTATCTCTGTTTCTTCAGTTAACAGAGCTGTGAGATCTACTACTGGATATTCCATCTCCGGTAATGTGTTGTCATCCTCTCCATATCAAGCAGTCTGTTGTAAGTGTCCCATTCACTAGGTTTCCAAAACAAGCTTTTAAAAAGTCTTATAAATCTTTCTTCAGAAAGCTTGATTTCGGAACAATGACATTCGGATGGAATTCTCCAAATTTGTTTGACAAATATACATTCAGTAAAATGTACTCCAAAACTTTTTTCAACTGTCTCTGTAAATTTCTTTTTAAACTTTAATTTCTCCACTTTTTCTGCAATTTGACTCATTTCTGAAAGTTTCTCCTCATCACTGGAACACCATACTGGTCTTAACAATCTAATTTGAAACATAAATATTCTCAAGTCGGTGTTCATTGTAATGGTGTTTTCTGTGTGAGTCTTCAAATCAGAGTGACTAAGTGTAGGTGTACAACTCCTATATATACCCTCAACTAGGTGTGTGGTGGGGTGTGGTGGGGAAGCAATTTATTCCTTTTCCTACTCCCTTCCATATCTTGGTCCCTTTCGTCTTTGTCTTCTGATAACATTTCTATATTTAGAATGTCTTCCATGTTCAAGTAGTTGGTGTTCATAACACCCAATTCAGCAGAGCGTCCGGAAGAACGATGAATGTAATCAAATACAGCTGAAGACAATCGTTTCAACTGTTCACCATGACGATTTACATACCATTCCAAGTATCTCTTTAAGGTTCTTAAGTTTACTGCTTCTCCGTCATAAGTCGGGTCTTGTACATGGCTAAGCTTTTTATCAAAAAACATCGAGTGTGTATCAAACATTTTAGGTGTATTCTTAGTTACGTAGTCTAGATTTACAGCATCTGAGGGTAAAGATGGAGGTGCAAGGTTTCTCAGCAATTTTCCCTCCAAATCGATGTCACCATCAGGATGAGTTCTTCTTAAAGAACTTTTTTTAACAAAGCTCATAGTTGCAGCGTCTGAAGATAAAACAGGGTCATGCAAATCTCTGATAAATTTGTTTCCAACCGTGTAGTGCATGTCAGAAGTTCTTCCTAAACTATAATTCTGTACGTATTGCATATTAGCAGCATCGTTTGGTAGTTTTGGAAGAGAAACATTTGTAACGCACCTGTTTTGTGCATCATAACAATTTTTGGTTGTAGATAATAATAAACAGTTATTTTTCACAAGTCCGATACTTGCAAACCAGATGTTTTCTTACCAACTTGATCGTACCGTCCGAACTTATCAACACTGATGGTGCTACTACCTGCATAGTATATACAGCACCTTATTTATGAAACCCAAAAGTAGGTCAAGGTCACGAGGAGTGTTTTTAAAAAAAACCTTCTTGCACAGAACAAATCATTCTGTGCAAGAAGGTTTTTTTTACTTTAATTTTATTTATTTATTTATTATTTTCATCTTTATTTACAAATATATTTACAATAATTAAAGCTTAAAACTAAACTGGAGTGATGATGCTTCCATGTACTCTTGGATCTAGGAAGATGTCAGCATATGAAGAGAGAGTTCTGTAGAGTTGTGGCCACTAACTCCGTGTGACTCCAAGTAGAGCATCCCTGGTTGTATATTGCTCAGATTTTCGTTCTGTAAAAGATTAACAAAACGCTTTGGTAGGAAAACCTGAAATTTTGGCACATCACCAGAATTGTATGGTGCATCGCTTAAAGTAACCAGAATTGCATCTCCCACAGAGGTGTCCAGTTTTCTTATTTGATGTACGATGTAATGTTTCTGCTCCTTTAATTCTGAACAACGCTTTGTTGGTAGTACGGATGACTTGGAGTTTGCGTTGAACTGTTCAAGTAATGTTTGAATAGACTGCTGCGATGCCATCTTCAAACTGCTTCTTTGCTGTTGTACTATATGTCGTCTCCTCGGAGCTCTGAGTAATACTGATGCATTGTTTGTGAGGAGCTCTCATATTTATACGTTTCCTTATCCCCACCACCACTGCAGTTCTGACCTTGATTCAAAAAAGCAGCTAAACGGTAAGCATTTTGCAATGCACAATTCGAAACACTGTGGAATTGATTTTGTACACTCAGACATACACCTTCATAATTGTCTTTGAAACTTCTATCTATAATGGTATCGTATACATTTCTTGTTGTATACATTTTAATCCAATTTCTCTTTTTACTACCAGTTGTATAAAACGTAGTAAATTTTGAGCAGAAATGATACATAATACTGTTAACGTCTTTATAACTTGTAAAACCCTCACCCCATGTAATGTAATGGTAGTTGTTCATTAACCATCTCTACATAGAAGACGTTTGATTATCCACTTACCTACTCAATACACACAAAACACTTGTTTGATCACACACCCATTCATCAAACAGAACTGTCGACACTCACTCCACCTTCCCAAAGCATAAGACTTTTGAAGGGCCACCTACCAAACATTCAAAAAATCATGATAAACAAACTACACACTGTGCAGACATGACTAAATATTCCATCATACTACCATAAAAACATTCCTATTGATATACCCCTATCTACCCAATATACGTACCACACACTGTACATACAAGACTTTTGTTTAGCCACTCACATACTAAATACAAAATACTCTTGATTGACCATCCATCTACGTAAAACATGTGGACGACCTATGTACCAAACTAACATGAATCTTGATATTTCACACACCTAGCCTTTTTATATACTTTAGACAGTCCACTTACTCATTACACAGTCCTGTTGATAGACGTAACGAGTAGGTGTCACAGTCCCAATTTTCTTAACACGTAAGACTTTTTACGACCACCTATCTAACATACATAACTCATGATAGACCTACCACATACTCTGTAAACATGACTTAATAGAAAGACCTTTTTACAAAACACACTGTCCCTTGATAAAACACCCACCTAATCAGCACAAAATATTTGATAGAACATCTACTTAGTATACAAAAATGACCACATACTGTACAAACAAGACTTTTCCATTAGTAGTAGAGAATTTACTTGGTTAACGTAGTACTTTACATCAAACTACCGTTCTCTTTACGGTTTTCCACAAGATTACTTATATACTTATGTATAGTAAAATACCAACCCCTTGTAGCAGCTTCTTACATACCCACCCCTAAAAGTTTGGCAGTTACTAAAGGAATAATTAATATTAAAAACACAGACAATAAATGTTTTCTTTGGTCTGTTTTGTGCGCACTACATGGACATGACAGGAGTAAACATTACAGAGTGCAGTACTACAAACATTTTGAACAGGAAATCAACATGTCAGGCATTGAATACCCAGTTAAGATTACAGATTTAGATCTTTATGAAGAAAATAATCCATCTATGTCTATAAATGTTTTTGGGTATGAAGATGAGGAAATACATGTGATAAGAGGGACTACATTGAAAAATCGCAAACACGTTAACTTGTTGATATTGAATGAAGAAGGGAATACACACTACTGCTTGATATCTGACCTTTCCAAGATTTTACCTTGAAAAATTGAACCCTGCTTTATCTGTAAATGTATTTGGTTTTGAAAAAGATGAAATTTACCCACTAAGAATAACAAAAGAAAAATTTAGAGTTCATCACATCAACTTGTTACTGTTGACTACTGACACGAACCACTCACTACTGCCTAATTACCAACTTATCCCGACTTTTAGCTCACTTGACTAAACATAATAAAGCATATTACTACTGTGACTACTGCCTACACAGATTTTGGACTAAAGACTTACTTACTAACCATTTACCTTTGTGTTCACCACACGGTGCACAAAAGACCAGACTTCCTACTGATGACGAAAAATACATGTCCTTTAAAAACTACACACTAACCCATAAAGTACCCTTCACTATTTACTGTGACTCGTTGGCATCGTAACAAAAACCAGAGGGGACGTGATGGGCAGTGTTGGTCGTGTGTGACGTAGATGGGCCGTTAATTGTAGTAGGGATAGGTACGACAAAGGACTCGAAGTCACAGTAAATAGTGAAGGGTACTTTATGGGTTAGTGTGTAGTTTTTAAAGGACATGTATTTTTCGTCATCAGTAGGAAGTCTGGTCTTTTGTGCACCGTGTGGTGAACACAAAGGTAAGTGGTTAGTATAAGTCTTTAGTCCAAAATCTGTGTAGGCAGTAGTCACAGTAGTAATATGCTTTATTATGTTTAGTCAAGTGAGCTAAAAGTCGGGATAAGTTGGTAATTAGGCAGTAGTGAGTGGTCGTGTCAGTAGTCAACAGTAACAAGTTGATGTGATGAACTCTAAATTTTTCTTTTGTTATTCTTAGTGGGTAAATTTCATCTTTTTCAAAACCAAATACATTTACAGATAAAGCAGGGTTCAATTTTTCAAGGTAAAATCTTGGAAAGGTCAGATATCAAGCAGTAGTGTGTATTCTCTTCTTCATTCAATATCAACAAGTTAACGTGTTTGCGATTTTTCAATGTAGTCCCTCTTATCACATGTATTTCCTCATCTTCATACCCAAAAACATTTATAGACATAGATGGATTATTTTCTTCATAAAGATCTAAATCTGTAATCTTAACTGGGTATTCAATGCCTGACATGTTGATTTCCTGTTCAAAATGTTTGTAGTACTGCACTCTGTAATGTTTACTCCTGTCATGTCCATGTAGTGCACACAAAACAGACCAAAGAAAACATTTATTGTCCGTGTTTTTAATATTAATTATTCCTTTAGTAACTGCCAAACTTTTAGGAGTGGGTATGTAAGAAGCTGCTACAAGGGGTTGGTATTTTACTATACATAAGTATATAAGTAATCTTGTGGAAAACCGTAAAGAGAACGGTAGTTTGATGAAAAGTACTACGTTAACCAAGTAAATTCTCTACTACTAATGGAAAAGTCTTGTTTGTACAGTATGTGGTCATTTTTGTATACTAAGTAGATGTTCTATCAAATATTTTGTGCTGATTAGGTGGGTGTTTTATCAAGGGACAGTGTGTTTTGTAAAAAGGTCTTTCTATTAAGTCATGTTTACAGAGTATGTGGTAGGTCTATCATGAGTTATGTATGTTAGATAGGTGGTCGTAAAAAGTCTTACGTGTTAAGAAAATTGGGACTGTGACACCTACTCGTTACGTCTATCAACAGGACTGTGTAATGAGTAAGTGGACCGTCTAAAGTATATAAAAAGGCTAGGTGTGTGAAATATCAAGATTCATGTTAGTTTGGTACATAGGTCGTCCACATGTTTTACGTAAATGGATGGTCAATCAAGAGTCTTGTGTGTTTAGTATGTGAGTGGCTAAACATAGGTATTGTATGTACGGTGTGTGGTACGTATATTGGGTAGATAGGGGTATATCAATAGGAATGTTTTTATGGTAGTATGATGGAATATTTAGTCATGTCTGCACAGTGTGTAGTTTGTTTATCATGATTTTTTGAATGTTTGGTAGGTGGCCCTTCAAAAGTCTTATGCTTTGGGAAGGTGGAGTGAGTGTCGACAGTTCTGTTTGATGAATGGGTGTGTGATCAAACAAGTGTTTTGTGTGTATTGAGTAGGTAAGTGGATAATCAAACGTCTTCTATGTAGAGATGGTTAATGAACAACTACCATTACATTACATGGGGTGAGGGTTTTACAAGTTATAAAGACGTTAACAGTATTATGTATCATTTCTGCTCAAAATTTACTACGTTTTATACAACTGGTAGTAAAAAGAGAAATTGGATTAAAATGTATACAACAAGAAATGTATACGATACCATTATAGATAGAAGTTTCAAAGACAATTATGAAGGTGTATGTCTGAGTGTACAAAATCAATTCCACAGTGTTTCGAATTGTGCATTGCAAAATGCTTACCGTTTAGCTGCTTTTTTGAATCAAGGTCAGAACTGCAGTGGTGGTGGGGATAAGGAAACGTATAAATATGAGAGCTCCTCACAAACAATGCATCAGTATTACTCAGAGCTCCGAGGAGACGACATATAGTACAACAGCAAAGAAGCAGTTTGAAGATGGCATCGCAGCAGTCTATTCAAACATTACTTGAACAGTTCAACGCAAACTCCAAGTCATCCGTACTACCAACAAAGCGTTGTTCAGAATTAAAGGAGCAGAAACATTACATCGTACATCAAATAAGAAAACTGGACACCTCTGTGGGAGATGCAATTCTGGTTACTTTAAGCGATGCACCATACAATTCTGGTGATGTGCCAAAATTTCAGGTTTTCCTACCAAAGCGTTTTGTTAATCTTTTACAAAACGAAAATCTGAGCAATATACAACCAGGGATGCTCTACTTGGAGTCACACGGAGTTAGTGGCCACAACTCTACAGAACTCTCTCTTCATATGCTGACATCTTCCTAGATCCAAGAGTACATGGAAGCATCATCACTCCAGTTTAGTTTTAAGCTTTAATTATTGTAAATATATTTGTAAATAAAGATGAAAAAAAATAAATAAATAAAATAAAATAAGAAAAAACCTTCTTGCACAGAATGATTTGTTCTGTGCAAGAAGGTTTTTTTAAAAACACTCCTCGTGACCTTGGCCTACTTTTGGGTTTCATAAATAAGGTGCTGTATTTACTATGCAGTTAGTAGCACCATGAGTGTTGATAAGTTCGGACGGTACGATCAAGTTGGTAAGAAAACATCTGGTTTGCAAGTATCGGATTTGTGAAAAATAACTGTTTATTATTATCTACAACCAAAAATTGTTATGATGCACAAAACAGGTGCGTTACAAATGTTTCTCTTCCAAAACTACCAAACGATGCTGCTAATATGCAATACGTACAGAATTATAGTTTAGGAAGAACTTCTGACATGCACTACACGGTTGGAAACAAATTTATCAGAGATTTGCATGACCCTGTTTTGTCTTCAGATGCTGCAACTATGAGCTTTGTTAAAAAAAGTTCTTTAAGAAGAACTCATCCTGATGGTGACATCGATTTGGAGGGAAAATTGCTGAGAAACCTTGCACCTCCATCTTTACCCTCAGATGCTGTAAATCTAGACTACGTAACTAAGAATACACCTAAAATGTTTGATACACACTCGATGTTTTTTGATAAAAAGCTTAGCCATGTACAAGACCCGACTTATGACGGAGAAGCAGTAAACTTAAGAACCTTAAAGAGATACTTGGAATGGTATGTAAATCGTCATGGTGAACAGTTGAAACGATTGTCTTCAGCTGTATTTGATTACATTCATCGTTCTTCCGGACGCTCTGCTGAATTGGGTGTTATGAACACCAACTACTTGAACATGGAAGACATTCTAAATATAGAAATGTTATCAGAAGACAAAGACGAAAGGGACCAAGATATGGAAGGGAGTAGGAAAAGGAATAAATTGCTTCCCCCACACCCCACCACACACCTAGTTGAGGGTATATATAGGAGTTGTACACCTACACCTAGTCACTCTGATTTGAAGACTCACACAGAAAACACCATTACAATGAACACCGACTTGAGAATAATTATGTTTCAAATTAGATTGTTAAGATCAGTATGGTGTTCCAGTGATGAGGAGAAACTTTCAGAAATGAGTCAAATTGCAGAAAAAGTGGAGGAATTAAAGTTTAAAAAGAAATTTACAGAGACAGTTGAAAAAAGTTTTGGAGTACATTTTACTGAATGTATATTTGTCAAACAAATTTGGAGAATTCCATCCGAATGTCATTGTTCCGAAATCAAGCTTTCTGAAGAAAGATTTATAAGACTTTTTAAAAGCTTGTTTTGGAAACCTAGTGAACGGGACACTTACAACAGATTGCTTGATATGCTGTATGGAGAGGATGACAACACATTACCGGAGATGGAATATCCAGTAGTAGATCTCACAGCTCCGTTAACTGAAGAAACAGAGATAAACTGAACGAGAGTAGTCAACACTGCGGTTTAGTTTTAAGATTTACTTTTGTAACATATGTATTTGTAAAATATTTATTTGTAAATAAAGTTGGAAAAAAGAAAAAAAGAAAAAAAGAGAGAGATAAAACTTCTTGCACAGAACAATTTCTGGAAATAGAAATTGTTCTGTGCAAGAAGTTTTTTTTTTTAAAACACTCCTCGTGACCTTGAAATCTGTGACGTAATACTAAAGTGCGGGAGCTGACGTCATCACCTATTATATCTGTTCCTTAATTTTTAAATAAAACGTGTATTGCGGGTTGTCTAGAGTGTTAAGTAGGGATTTGAGGTTGCCTAATGATTAGGTATTTTTAACGGAAGTATAGGTAGGTAACGATGTATGTTAAAGGAAGCCGTAGATGAGTACATGAAGGTAAGAGCGCATGTTAACAGTGTATTAAACAAAATATTGAGAAAAATTAAATAAAAAGTTAATTTAAATAGGTAGACTAACAGTGAATGTCAAATTATAAACAGATAATATAAAAAGAATTGCCCCTTCATTATTGTATAAATAATTAATTAAAAACGTGTATTGGTAAGAGCGCATGTTGACAGTGTATTTATTAAACATTCAGAACAATTAAATTCAAAATTAATTTAAATAGGTAGGCTAACAGTACGTGTGAGAAAGATTACGTGTGAGGGAGGCAACCAATCAGAGCGTAGCATTTGGGTGTGCGCCAGACCGGTAGCCGACGGGTGAAGAGCGTACGAAGGTAGCCGACAGTCGCCGGAAGTACATGTATAAAAGACCACCATCTTTTTACATTTTATATAGTATAACGGAGGAAAGGTTAGGTTAGGAGTGTATTTTATATAGTATAAGAAGGGAAAGGCTGTCATCTTTGATCTGGTCACGTGACCGCTCTCGACCAATCAGAGGGCAGAAAAGTGAGGATGATTCGCCCATATATTATCTACTAACAGGAAAACAGAAAAACAGGAAAACAGGAAAACAGAAAAACATGAAAAACAGAAAAACAGAAAAACAGAAAAACAGAAAAACAGGAAAACAGAAAAACAGAAAAACAGAAAAACAGAAAAACAGAAAAACAGAAAAACAGAAAAACAGAAAAACAGAAAAACAGAAAAACAGAAAAACAGAAAAACAGAAAAACAGAAAAACAGAAAAACAGAAAAACAGAAAAACAGAAAAACAGAAAAACAGAAAAACAGAAAAACAGAAAAACAGAAAAACAGAAAACAGAAAAACAGAAAAACAGAAAAACAGGAAAACAGAAAAACAGAAAAACAGGAAAACAGAAAAACATAAAAACATAAAAACAGAAAATAACCAGACGGGATTCCGTAAGAAGATGGATGAGAGCACAAGAGTGCAGGAGGTAGTAAATAGAAGAAGAAGGTCGGCTTTAGCGTCAGAAACGCATTCACTTTCCGCAGCGGGGAAAGGAATGCGCGTCAAAGTCTGTCCCATAGAGTATAGATTTACTATAGAGTGTAAGAGAAAATAATGCATTTTATATAGTATAACAAGGCTAATAGTGTATTTTATATAGTATAACAAGGAAATTTGGAGGGAAATGTGAGGTTAGGAAAAGTGAGGTTAGAAAATTTGGCGGGAAACATGGGCGCCGCCATCTTGGATGACGTCACAAAAAATGGACCAATCGGAGTATAGATTTACTATAGAGTATAAGAGAAAATAATGCATTTTATATAGTATAACTCTTTTGTTAGTTCCTTAGTATGATTGATCCATGTTTTTAACCCGGGGTTTATTAACCCACGTTGATTTAACCCAGATTTTATTAACCCACGTTGTGTTAGCCCGGGTTTTATTAACCCACGTTGATTTAACCCGGGCTTTAATAACCCACGTTGTGCTAACCCGGGTTAGCCCAACCCAGACTGTAAATAGAGTGCATTTTGGCTAAGAGTACATTTTATATAGTATAACGAGGCTAATAGTGTATTTTATATAGTATAACAAGGGAATTTGGGGGAAATTTGGGAATTTGAGGGAATGTTTGGGAGGGAAAATTCCCAACAGGTTGGCAGGACTGGGGGCCGCCATCTTGGATCCGGCAGGTGGCTTCCCCACTCTCCGAAACAATCAATAACGTTTGGATCCGGCAGGTGGCCGCCGCCATCAAAATCAATCAAAATCAAATCAAAGTCAATCAAAATCAAATCAAAGTCAATCAAAATCAAATCAAAGCCCACTAAAAATCGGTTAAGGTCAATCAAAATCAAATCAAAGCCCACTAAAAATCGATTAAGGTCAATCAAAATCAAATCAAAGCCCACTAAAAATCAATCAAAATCAATCAAAATCAAATCAAAGCCCATTAAAAATCAATCAAAATCAAATCAAAGTCAATCAAAATCAAATCAAAGCCCATTAAAATCGATTAAGGTCACGTGACCTTCCCCCACCCCCGACCTGCTCATGGGACGAAAACTCCTCATGGGACGGCGTACAATGCCCGTTTCCCCTCTACTCACCACGTCTTGACGATCGGTGTATTTGGAATAAAAAACTTACCAAATTAGACTAGGAACGTGACTTTTGTGAAAATGATGTTAAATGTTTACTATAATCTCATTAAATACGATTGTTCTAAGTGAATCTACAGGTATTTCCTATATTTATAACCACCAATATTAGATTTTACCATATATTATTAACCAATTATTTTAAGAAAACAATCAGTTCTTTGTTAGACTAGTGTGTATTTTATAGTTAGTATTATTTGGTGGAATCCTAAATTTATTTAATGAAATTAAAAAGTACCTTTGGTAAATTAAATGAGCAGCCTAAACGTACGAGCCATTGTTTTATATTTGTGCTTATATTATGTAAGATAATTTAACCCAGAAACAGCTAATTAGCTTTAAGGATAAAGTATAGGCAACTATTCATCATTTGATATAGCCTAGTAACTGATATCGGGCTAAATGATAAATTAACCTGTTTATATCTTCAGTGAACAACCTATTTTATTAATCTCTAATATTTAATTTATTATTTTATTATATATGTTAGAATCTTATTATTGTGATTGCGCATGTTTATTTAGTAAATAGCGCAGTTTATTTAGTATATTTCTTATAGACATGTTATGTTTTGCTGCATCGATAGTTATGGTATAACAGTTATACTGCTTTGGCCTTTGTTTGTATAAAGGTGCCAAACAAGGTGTTTGGTACCTTTATACAAGGTAATCAAATGTTCTACGAAGTGTTCTACGAAAACTAAGTGAAGGGAACACTGGACTAATTTTATTGTATTGTAAATTAATGTAACATTTTATGTTTGCAATCTGTTTTTAGTATCCACCCTCAGAAATCAGTTAACAAGTGATTTACCGTATAAATATTTTTATTTTAAAATTAAACTATCTTAAAGGTTAAAAAAGTACACATTAGAGTTATAAAATTTCAATTCAAAACAAATGTATGAAAAATATCAAAGTATCGTAGAGAAATGAATTTATAGTGTCGTTAAAAATTATAATATTTTCAAATGTGTAGTAAAGTTAGAAAAAAACAGATTAATGGAAGCAATTGATTTAACCTAGATTGTAAAGATTTTTGGTCTTTTGCATCAACTGATTCATTTACATAATAAGTAGAAAAAAAAACTTAAAACAAAACCAAAAAAATATTGTTCATTCATCCATGATTGAATCACCCACCTATTCAAATAGCTATATGTAACTGTAAGAAACATCCCTGTGACTACTTGTAGACGTCAGGTCCAGCCCGGTGTTTGCAATGTAGATGACATTACCTGTGGCACATTGCAAGAAAGGATAGACATTTAGCACTCCCGAACACTGGAGTAACATCTGGCCTAGACAGTAATACTTGATCTCGTTTAACGTTTCTTATATCAATGGTCATTTTAATCCGAAATTTAGCTAGCTTTTGAAAATTTGAGACTAATTTAATTGTATTTTGACTGCATATGTTTAATGTGTCAATATTTTACGCAAATATTTATCTAGTATTGTAATTAGTTTGACTAACCCCTTCTATGACTTTATACTTAATATAAAAGGCTTCAGTAAAGAACATGTCCATAAAGGTAATAGTAATTTGAACAGGGACGAATCATTATGGAATGAAAAATGAAACCAAAGATTATAAGACAAGTTATGATAAAACAACCAAATAAGATAGACTATAAATTATATTATTTGTTTTTGGGAGAAGGAGAGTTGAACTTAGACTCGGACTTGTGGCATTGTAATTTTTTTTCTAACATTACAATACCACCTATACAATGATTTTAATAAATTCTGTTTTTTGGGTGCAGTTATAGAAAGCTTCAAATACAAGACTTAGCTATGGATTTTGCTACATAAAATCAAAATGCCCATAGATGTCGAACTAAGTTGGTACGTGCATACTGAGACCCATCCCCCCACCAAAGCTGGAAAGCGTGCCAACTGGGGGATGGCTCAAAACAAGTCAAGCGATAGAATCACGGGTGGCAGTTGGAGAGTCAAATTAAAACTCGGCAGCTGAGCAAAACTAATTTATTATCCAGAAAACAAACAATTAATCAAAAACTGGCAGGCAGAAGGCCACAGTATCGATTGCACTTAAATAAATAACAAGAAACACTAAAATTAACAAGATATTGACAAAAGCTACAAAAACAACGAACGCTACAAATACCAAAATTAACAATTACAGCTACATGGCCTATCTGCAGCCTAGCTTGAGACACCCAAAACGTAAGAAAATTAAAGAACAAATTAAAAGTGAAAAATTTATAAAAAAATTTAGTAACACCAATTAACCCGGCAATTTAGCCCACATCCCATGATTCCACCGAGGCCAGGGAGTAAGCCGGAATCCCTGGGCGGCTCCAAATAGGAAGTTAAGTAAAAGAACCCTAATCCCCTTTTGGTGAAAGTTTAAAAATTAAACAATTAAAAAAAATATATATAACACGGTACCGTTCTAGTAAAAAGTCCCTTCAAGACACCCATAATACACTACACGAAGAAATAAATAACTAACTCTAACTATATCACTAGGACTAAACAATAATTTGAACAATTCCTTAATTTAAACAGTATAAAAAACTTAGGCACACAAAATAATTACTGATTCTAACCATGCAAAAAAAAAAAAAAAAAAAAAATTAACAATAGGGCCTAACTAATATAAAAATTTAAACAACTATAACAAAAATAAACTACATAAAGATTAACAATAACAATAAATATGACCCCAAACTTTTTTGTTCTGGCTTTTGTATTTTGAAAAGTTTTTTTTTCTTTTTCTTAATAAACCTTTATAAGTCCCCTGGCTGTTTCAGACCCGGTTACGGGGCAGTCCTTAGGCCTAGGCCTCATCCAATAGTTCCGCACCATTTTTTTCTTTTTCTTTTTTCACAAACTATCAACCCCCAGCTCAGCCGCCGGGAAAACAAGATGGAACGCACTGACCTGAGGACAGAAGAATCCTACCCAAAGATGTAGGTGGGGCAGCAGGGTCGCCAATGGCCTCTATACATGGTCCTCAGGCCAGGCTAGCAGTGTCGATGGTCAACTTCACCCGGACGGCAGGCTGAGAGAGAACGTCCCACTCAAGGACCCTGGAGTTTTAAGTCTCTTGCTGGAAATGATTTGACTCTAGGCGGAGAACAAATCAAATGACGGCCACCCTGACAGACCAGAGCTGGAACAAGGAACGAACGAGTCCGAGCCAACGGCCACCAAAGTTAGCGAATCACCGGGCACGAGTGGTCTCAGGCAGCCCGGCAGACCACGACGAAAGTAACCAAAACGTACCGGTCAAACGACCCGGTACAATACGTGTACTGGGATCTAGAACATTTTGCTTTACTCTCCCTCCAAGTTTATCCTCGACATTTACCTTTAATCTTTCTAGGATATCAGGGTGGTTTCTTTCACTAGTACTAGTAATCCGTAATTCTTCATTTTGGCATCAATTATGGCTTTTGAGTCAAAATTATGATCTTGTTAGTGTCATAAACTCCTAATTGATCTTATCTGAAGACGCAAGCTGTGTTTCTGCCAGAAATAAGAGAAGTTTAGGTCTCCTTATGTGGATTGCCATTAGTCAGTTGTCAAGTATGTCAGTTAGAGAGTGACATGCCTAGTTTCAAGTTATCATGAGTGTACCCATGTTATTTGGAATAGACAACGGGTACGCACAGATACATCAATAAAGACCGTCCACAGTAAATTTGTCCTGTAAACAGTGCAGTAGAAGAGTGCCTAGCTCTTAATTATTTTATTAGATTTATTTGTTAGGATTTTTTTTATTACGAAATATACAACTCACCCTGGATAACAGTGAGGGTCTGTTGTATATTTATTATGCTGAAAGCCGCATACTATTCTGAACAATTACTTTTAGAAGTTTTTTTAAATGTGGTCCAGTTATAAATGAAATCATAACCACTAAAAAGTATATATCAACCTAAAGAAAGCAAAAGAAATGTTATTAGTGGATGTATTTCCCATGTAGGAAAAACAATGCTATTAAATTAAATTTTACTTGCTGTTCTTTTAGTTTGCAATAAAATCTTATGCTCTCAGTGAATTCCTTCTTTTGCTCTTGTGACAGTTTTTCTCTTACTAGTAGACTTCTTTTGCATTGCTATTTAATTCCATTTATCAATTTTGTTTTTTATTTGTCACTGTTCTTAATTTCACATTTTTTATTTTTAGTATTTTAAAATATTTTTGTACTTCTGTGATCCATGCTGTTGGGCTTTAAATTTTATTAGGAATTAACTCATATTTCGTGTGCAGCTGGTAACGTCTAATATGGCCGTAGAATTTCTGTCTCTTTTTCCTCATTTCTAGTGATATGTTTACGTATTCCTAAATTATTTTGCTTTATTGAAGTCTGTATTCGTGTTCTGTCTTTTGTGGGCCAAGGATTTCTCTTGCTATGTTTTCTTCTTTTTTATTTAATCTAGTTAACCCTTTTTTAGTGATAGTATTTCACTTGCGTCTAGTATGAGAGTTTATGGCGATGCTATAATGTGACATTTATGTGTTTCGTGCCTTCGCAAATGCTTTCTTAGTCACCTTTAGTCTGTCTATTTGTGAGATCTTTCTTGTGCTTTAGGTTCTATGTTATCACCTGGATATTTGATGATCTTAAAACTGTATTAATTTTGTCATGTTAGTATTAATGTTTTTTCATGTTTGTTTGTGTAAAATGAAGTTTTTTCGTTTACAATCTGAAACTAAACTTTCTTTACATATTCTTTCAATATATAAATTTGCCTGTTTTAATGCTTTTCATTATCTGTCAGTATTGATACGGTATATATCATCTGCTAGGGTTAAGTATGGAGTTCGTAATTGGGTTGGTTTTGCACCCTTTATATTAATGTTTTTGGTTTCCATCGATTTTCCTATTGTAGTGTTCTTCCACTACGTTGTCTAGTAAGATTTCCATCTACTTGTCTGGCCCCAGGTTTTACCTCAACTAGTTCTAAAATATTGTCCATAAATTTAAAGTTCAGTTTTGTTCCTATTAGTATATCTCCCACTAACTTTTGTGCCCGGTCTGATTATTTTTCGTCTAATAAATATTAAGTTATATACAATAATAAGGTTTCTCGTATTTTAAATGTTAAGGGAAGTATTACATGTTTGGGCCTCAGACCAGTTTTGGACACTTTTTTTTAAGTTACTTAATTACTTCTAATTATTCATTGACTTAGGGGAGGAAGATGGTGGAGATGAGAATAACACTAATAATCTACACTAATATATTAATGGAGTGAGTAGTTGTTTTTAACATATCACAGTCCATCTAAATAGATAAAATAGAATTTTTTCATTAATAAAAAAATACTGGATATTTTATAATTTAAACGTTTAGTTGGGTTTCCACGATTTATTAGCTATTGATTCAAAATAGTTTGAAGAATGATCCATACATTGCATCTTACTATTGTATAATTCAGTTAGGTGAAATATGAAAAAAACTTAATAAAAAATATTTTATTTTACACTAAATATAATGTAATGAATAATTTAAGTACATTAAAGTAGTTAGTCAAAGATTTTACTCTTATGTTTGAAAGGCAGTTAAGACACTTACATACACGATCTCTTGGGTTCTCGTTGAGGTCTCTGTATCATTGTGTGACTCACTGAGTGGTGTAATTGCCAATTAACCTAATTACATAATGAGTAGAAATATTTACTGAACTATTGAACTTATTTCAGTGTAAAATTCATTTTTAGTACGCAAAACATATTTAATTGTTTTTAATGCCATCTCAACTATTTTAAAACAAACAAAAATGTGCCTGAATATTGTAATATTACTTCATAAAAAGCAGACATGACAGTTACTGGTTTTTAAAATGTTCCATGGTATAATCTAATTGGACTATCTGTATTTCGTATAAATTAATTGTTGGTTTGTCAAAGATCAAGGTATAACGCAACATCCTGATAACGTAACTGTTAAGTATTATATAATAATGTAGTTATACGGTCAAAAAAATTATCATAGAAATAATAAACATTGAGATAATGTTCAGATTATTGTGGAAGTAAGCAGTGTGTTTTTAGTTTATTCTTGTCTTTCAACAATAGAACACTAAAACTTGATTTCTTCCCCTTTCTAGTTTGAGGCAAACACATTTTCTCACAAGTAACAAGTTTAGACAGTTCTCTTCTTTTCTCCTTATATGATCGACCTTAGTTGAACACATTACTGTATTATGGGTAGGATTGTAATTGACTGTTTACCTTATTCATGCATGATGCCATTACGCATAAATAACTTTATCATCAATTACATTTTTAAAGTAATTATCAGCGTAGTTTCGCTAAATCCCTTTTTTTTCAATAGTTCAGTGCGTGTATGGGTGGGTGGGTCAATAGTTTAGTGCATGTATGGGTGGGCGAATGGGTCAATACCACAGTGCGTGTATAGGTGGGCAGGTGGGTCAATACTACAGTGCGTGAATGTGTCGGCCGATGGGTCAATACTTCAGTGCGTGTATGTGTATTGGTGGGCGGATCGGTCAGTACCACTGTACGTGTATGGGTGGGTCAATACCACTGTATGTTGGGTGAGTGGGTGGGTCAGTATCACTGTATGTGTATGGGTAGGTGGATAGGTCAGTACCACTGTACTTGTAAGGGTGGGTCAGTATCACTGTGCGTTTATGGGTGGGTGGGTGGGTCAGTATCACTGTACGTGTTTGGATGAAAAATCGTATTAGTTGGATAGTTGGTGATTAACAGTACGTAAATTGTCATACAGTACAGTTACAGCCCCCTGTAAGTCCTCTGAAGTCAGCCTTTTCACAAATTTCTCTATATAGACGAAAAAATGTAAATGTTATGTGTCTAGTAAACGCCGTCCATATGGACTCTAAGATGGCTGATAATTGGATATAGCCTACTCAATGTATATTTAAATGAGTAATAAACATATCTGTGTGTATGAAATCAATTGTATTATTTTAGCAATTGTGATATTATATTTTGTAGAACCATATGTTTTTTTTTTTTTTTTTTTTTATCAGAAAGAATATTGTTCGCCTACTTTTACCATCCTCTTCTTCTCCATAGTCGTGAAGACCAGGGGGATTGTTCTTTGTGCAGTCTGTTTCAGCCTGCAATAGTTATTTTAGTGTATATGTTTAATTTCTGTGTTGATAAGTTTATTTATTTATTTTCTTTTTTATTGTATTTTTGTTTATAGGGGAATGTTTGCTGTATTGTTTATACCACTATATTATTCAAAGAATTCATTTATGTTGTAGTATGGCCTATTAAGAAAATACGTTTTTAGTTGCCAGATAAAAGTCGTTTTATTGTTTATAGTATTTAGGTTTTATGGTAAGAGATTTTTGCTCCCATAATTTAAGGAGTCTTACTGGTTTTTTGGAGCCTACACTGGTTGAAGTTAAGATTGGGTACTTCTTAGAGAATAGTTATGACAGTATTTTCTATATATTAAGTCAGTTTTCCTTATATGTTTTACGATATCTAAGACGTGGTGGGATATTAGGTTAGATGTTATTTATTTTAAACAGGTGACTGCAGTGATCAATCTTATTGCTTTTTTTTGTAAAATGAAGATTGTTGTGTTAAGCTATTTCCTGCTGGTCCCCAAGCTAATATTCTAAATTGTAAATGCAAAACAAATAAGGCACGATATACTAATGTAGTAATTTCTTTGTTTGTAACTATACGTATTCTCCTTAGGCCATATAAAGTGGTAGACAGTTTATTTTCTAATTTTTTAATGTGTTTGTGCCAGCTTTATTTTTTTCCAATTGTTATACCGAGAAATGTTGTTGTGTTTGATTGGTTATTAGGTTTTCTGGCTTTATTTAGTTAGTAGTATAAGTTGTAATATGAACAGTCTTGTTTTTATTTATTTGTAGATATAGGTTGTTACAGATTTCTGTAACTGATTTGAATGTTTTTTTTCTATTACCTATTGTGTTTGGGATGGTTGAGAGATCTTTTTTATTATTGTGGTGTCATTATCAAACATTATACATATTTTGTAGTGATTTTTAAAACCCATTTATTTAGGCTAAAAAGGTAGGGCCCAAGGATTGAGCCTTGAAACACCCCATTTCTTTATCTAAGAGGTTTGATCTTGTTTTTATTTCTCTTTTAAGTAATGTTTTATTTCCACTACTTGTTGTCTATCTATAAGAGGCTTTGTTTTTCATATTCAAATGTTGTAGATGTCAGAGAAGCATTTTGTGATCTAGGCTGTCAAATGAATTTTGAAGGTCTATGAGAGTACCCAAGGCTTGTTTTTTTATTTTCCCAAATGTTGGTTATGGATTCACATAACTGCGCTACTACTTTGTTGATGGATTTATTTTCTCTCAAACCATGTTGGTTTGTTGATATAAGATTTTCTGTTTAAAAGTATTTCATTAATTGTGATAAGTTTTGTAGGCTTTTGACTTATTGTGCTCATTTCTTCGAGAATGATCTTCATGAAAATGTAATATTTATCATCCTGTGCAGTGACGTTATACCAGTGTTGTGTGTGTAATGTTTCCTTTATGGTGTGTTTATTGTTGTGGAAATTGTTAAATGTATGAAAAGGGATACTCTGAGTCTATATACTTTATATATATTTCTAATCAATTCTTAACATCCTTAACTGTCTGTCATGTTATTGTAGTTATTTTATTGATAAGTAGTATATCTTTTGAAAATACATGTTTAAATATACAGTAAATATTCTTTTTACTTCATGAGGCTTTTCATTACACAATATTATAACATTAAACCAAAACTCAACGTATATAAAACAACTATTTTACAATACTTATGTTTTGAAAAAAAAGGAAATAGTTTGAATATTGGCATCAAATAGATTTAAAGCGTAAATAAATGAGTATTATTGAGTGTATACAAAATGAATGAATGCATTTTCAATAGTCAATATATCATTTATGATACATTTTTCTCCTATTTTAATAAGTTATTTTTGTATTTAAAACAAAATTTCAAATACAACATAATGAATTTTTGTCAAAATTTATTTACAAATGTTGTATACATATTTTCTTTGTAATAATAAAAGTTTTTTAAAAATTACTGAGTAATAAGTATGGGTCTCAAATCAAATTATAATCTTTACTGAAATCTATTGCATAACTATTTAGTTTAAATTAAAAACATGAAGGGTTAATTTCCAAATAAAACTCATTCACATATATGTAATTTACTGATGCTTCTCAAATAGTAAATAAATATAACTAGCTGCATTGCTTTAAAAAGCGCACTGTACAGTGTACATACACAAGTAAATATACCCTAACCTGCTTTGTGTCTGTGTGTTAGTGCAATCCTTTTAGCAAACATGCCGCTTTTAATGCAACAAAAAGATTAAATGTTGTTGCTTATTCAAAACCAGGCTTTGTAATAAACTGACTTTGTTGTATAATTTTGTGAATCGATGATTTGTTTTCATTGCTAACTTAAGTACATTTGGTTCATGTATACCACTGTATCATTAAACATTCTTTCTAAATTGTCATAATGTATTTTTTTCTTTGAATATATAAACAAGATATAAGCTTTTTAGTTAAATAAAATTTATAAATATATAAATGTACCCGTGATAACCCTAAACTCTTTTATTAAACTTAAAGGTATAAGTCTTTGGGAATAAAGATGTTCCTGTATATATTATATTTACAAGAACATTTTTTATACCAAAGGAACCATATCCTATGACTTATCCTGTAATGTTCTGTTCATGTCTTTTTTTTGTTTTTTAAGAAAGTTCTATAGTTTAAGAAGACCTGAGGGTTAAATAATAACATTTACAATTTTGGTAGAGATATTAAAAACGTGTTGGAACCACTTAAAGTTTTTTTTTTAGTAACAGCGATGAGTGAGTGAGTCAGTGTTGTTTGCCTTTTATAGGTATTGATATAGCTCCCCTTACCATTACTGTCCAGTATGCGTGATGTCGGCAAGTACTTTAGTTTTCTAAAATTTAATTCTATGATTAGTGTGTGTGCTAAGTTCCACAGCTGCTGATTTTTCTATTTCTTCATTCTTAGTTTGCCTTATATGTTAATTATTCCTTGGGGAAATTAATCTCTTAGTTAATCCTACGTAGACCGACCCGCAGCTACAAAGTATTTCATATACTCAAGGCATAGCTAGTAGAATTTTATCTCTGAATGAAGTCATAAAAGTCTTCAATTGGTTCCGTGGCTTGTAAATTGAAGATTTCTCTTTCCTGATTAATATTCTGCCAAACGTTTCCATTGTTCCCTGTACGTAAGATATATATATATATATATATATATATATGCCTTTTTTAGGCGTCTTTATCTTATTTTCATTTATTCTATTTTATTCTTGTTTCCTTTCCAGTGAGCCAGGCTAAGTAGTTCCTACTCCACCTGTTGTATTAGCTGGAAGGTCATTCGCCGATCTCAGACTCATCATAAGGATAACCATTATGAGCGAAACTCCTAGTTATCCTGTAAGTAGTGTAGATAGCAGCTTGGCGTGGTAGTCACCGGAAAATATATATTGTAGATGGCTCCGACTGCTTAATCTAGGATAAAATGTTAAGTATAGTTCACAAATACAGCAATATTTTGAACAGGTTACCCAAAGATTTTTACCTTGAGTACATTTAAAACTAAAACCACCTCTACGTAAAGGAGGTTTGTCTTCATCTCAACTCACCAGGTGGAACTTGAATGATTTAAACTCATTGTGATTTATATATATTGTTATACCACATCCCTGGTGGATGAAATAAATTTTAATCTAAGGTGTATAACTGAGAGGCATTATAGTTACAATTCGTCCTCCCCATGTACGGTTCATTGTAACAGTTTGGCTATTGAAACACTTGAAACAGATATGTTATAGTCTGCCATCATACAGTTGATTGTGAAGACAAATATATGTATACATGAGGTTAACATAATTAAAGTGAGTCCTTGTATTTTTTCATTCAAATATTCAATATAAGTATGTAATATAGGTTGTAATTATTTTACATAGACGCAGTATATTATTATTTTAAGCATTTGTCATATGTGTAATGAATTTTAAACAAATAAGAAACATTTTGTTTAAAAAACCTTGTATGTGCTTCAAACAACTTCTTTAAAACACAACTGTCGTGTGTGTATATATATAAAGGAAGCATTCTTTCACTCATGCTTAGTCTGTGGTTAAAGGGCTTTATGTATGCATTATTATTAATGGAGCTTCACATTCCTTTTACAAATATTACATAACGTTACAGTAACAGGTTCCGAAATGCAATTTCTTTTTGTGTATACCAACTGTTACTTGTATCCATTAATAAATTACACACAACGATATATTTACATTACGAGACTGACACTATTTTAACAATTTAAATGTAATTACAATTCTTTCAGTAGTTAATGTTACTTGAGACACTCATGTTTGTGTTCACATTATATATTTAACGCTCGTCAACATACACTGGTAAACACTGTCACTTGACTGTAACTTCACTTTAGGCTAAAACCACATTTGAACAGTGACTGACCACAGTAGCCAATAAGTGATGGAACAAGACTCAGGTCTCTGTAGTATCACAGAAAATGAAGGCGCTACCTTTTAATTAATTAATATTACCAACCCCCCGTGGGAAAATTCCCTCCCTAAATTTCCCTCAAATTCCTAAATTTCCCTCCAAATTCCCACATCATACTATATAAAATGAATTTTTTTCAAGATGGCGGCATTTCCTTGTTATACTATATAAAATACACTCCTAACCTTTCCCTCGTTATACTATATAAAATGTAAAAAGATGGCGGTCTTTACACTATAATAAATACACTTTTAAACTTCGATTATTACCGTCGGCTACCTTCGTACACGTCGTCTGCTGGTCGGGCGCGCATGCGCGTTGTTACTCTACTCATATATACACTATAACAAATGCAATATTTCGTATATGCACTTTTTTTTTTTTTTTTTTTTTTTCATTAGTTGCCCTTTCTAGTTCCCCGTACCCAATCTCTCGACATACCAGGGTTCTGTCTAATTAAAATTTTATCGGCTCCTGGATTTAATCTGAACTTTGTTATTACTTATTTCTTTGACATTTGGGTAGGGGGGGCAGCGCTAATGTTCTTGATTATATTATTGATCTTTCTTTTACTGATCCGTGCCGCTACTTAGCCACTGGACAAGCCAGTGTTGCCCGTCCCCAGGTTGACATACTGTCGGAACCGGCGGCCTACTATCTGGCACTTCGTTTTATATGATGAAATATAAAGGTTATAATAATACAATACAATGATACTAAATTCAGGCCAATAAGATAATAAGTGCAATACAATTCAATTCTAAAATACTGGTCAATGACATAATAAAACAATAATACAATATACAATACATTAATAATATTTACAACAATTACAAAGATATGGAAATATATGTATAAATAGACAGAGCTTCTCCTTTTCAGGGAAGATGTCTTTCTCTGTAGACACATAACGGCTATAGCCGCGGGATCAATGATCCACCGGTATTAATTTGTCAAATTGGAATTCTCGACAGCGATGATTCTGACAAAAGCATTTAGAACATGTCTAGTTTCTTCATGTGCAATCAAGTCTTTCACTGTAGGGGGCCAAATTAAGCCAACAGCTCTTGACGCGTCAATTAGCGAAAGCCTCTCCTGCGTAAGGTTCCATTTGTGGCAATGTAGAACTGAGTGAGCGAGCGTTTCTTCTTCGTTGACGCACCATTCGCATAAAGGGGAGTCAACCCATCCCCATCTATATAAATACCTCCTTGAAGGACCGTGCTCTGTTACCAAGTGTACTAAGCCCAAACTGATGTGGAAGGGTCGGCTCTCAAATCTGCGTACGACGCTGAATACTTGGAACGCATTTCTGCCCTTTTCCGAAACTTCCCACTCTTCCTGCCATCTGAGGTCAGTACTTTCGCGGATTTCTGATATGGTACGGTCTTCTTCTCCGCGTTTCCTCAGCCTAAGGCATTTTAATTCCTCGATATATAAATCCACTGGAGGATTGCCAGAGAGAGCGAAAATCGCGTCATTTGAGGTTGTGGAATAAGCTCCCAAGGAGGCCCTAAGGACCTTAGCCTGTGAAGATCTTAAGGCTCTTCTAATGTGCGTATGGTTAACTCTGTGTCCCCATATCTCGGAGCCATACGTAATGATCGGTATAAAAACCGCCTTATAAAGTCTTTGGTAGACTCTAGGATTAATCCCGAATTTTAGTCTAGTAAGGCGAATTACTTGATACATAAGGTTTCTCGCCTTTTCGGCGGCGTATTTTACGTGTTCTATGAATAAGCGAGAACTGTCCAAGATTATTCCAAGGTAGTTTGTACTTTGTTTGAACACTATCCTGTGATTGCCGATGGACAATATTGGAACACGGCCGGTGAGCTTTCCCTTGAACTGTATAGCTAGAGTTTTGTCTGGAGCGAATTCGAGTTTGTTTATTTTGGCCCAGGCTTGTAGTTGAGCTTCAGAGGTTCTAAATTTCTCCTCTAACTCATTTCTGGAGTTCGCATTGATTAACAGGACCGCATCATCGGCATAAGCAATAATCTTAACGCCTTGTGGGAAGACTAATCTCAGAAGACTATCCATGTTTACGATCCAAAATAGAGGACCTAAGATAGAGCCTTGCGGGCAGCCTTTGTTGGTGTGTCTATTAATAGTTTCATCGTTGTTGATGACTGAGATCGACCTTTGTGATAAATATGTTTCGATCAAGGCATACAGGTCCTTTGGGACATTCAACTTCCTAAGTGTAAGGAGCAAGTTCGGCCACCACATATTATCAAACGCACCTCTTATGTCTAAAAAGATTGCAATTGTGTGCTTCAACGGTGAAATGTCAATAAAGGTGTTCAGTTCCTTGATGGCCGTAATTGTGCTTCTGCCAGTTACAAAGCCGTGCTGATCAGAGCTCAAAGGACAAAAGTCCTCCATGTACTGGAGAAGACGGTTGGCAATTAACCTCTCGAAGGTCTTCCCCAGCACAGGGAGGAGACTAATTGGTCGATAATGGCCAGTGGATGAGAGGTCCCTGGGTCCCTTCTTTGGGATGAAGGTGACTCTGGCTTGTTTCCATATCTTTGGAAAAATCCCGGAAATTAACAGGTCATTATACAGCGATTGGAGGACATTTATTAAGTTATCATCGAAATTCTTGATCATTTCTATTGGAATGAGATCTGGGCCCGGGCAGCGGCCAGACTTTGCTTTACGCAGGGCATCTTTGACCTCCACGGTAGAAAAAAGATTGACTTTATTTTGATTTTTGTAAGGCAGTGATGTTTCATAGCGAATGTTAGCATGTACGTCATCCTCGTTATTTAGAGTATCTAAGGGCAAGAGATCATTAATTAACCAGCCCAGAGATTGGGTAGTGTCTTCTGAAAAGTTCCCATCTTGATCTCTGAGTGATCTGAGCGGAATGGACTGCTGTCTCTTTCCTGAACCTAGCTTGTAAACGATACAAAATGGATCGCTGTTCATATTATCGGTCATGAATTTATCCCAGCTGATTCGTTTAGCCTCCTTGATGGCGCATTTAAACTGCCTTCTTGCGGCTCTCATCCGTATCAATAATTCATCCCTGAAGATGCCTGGCTCGAGTGAATGAATTCTTCTGCGAAGCTTGTAAAATTCTCGCTTTAATATTGTTAATTGAGGCGTCCACCATGGAACTGACTTTAACCTGGACTGCGTTTTTTAAGCTTAGAGGAGCAGACAGTTTTAAGGGCTGCTTGTAGCTGATTTGCTCTTATGTCAGGATCCAGTGATGGAATTACCCTACTAAGAACAGAAATGATTTCCTCATTCACTATTTCTGGGGAGACCCCTTTATAGCTGAAGCCTTTCTCGGCTAACTTAGCATTTGGATTTTGGGGGAATATTTCCACTGTGATGAGCCTGTGATCACTACTGCTTCCATCAAGGTGCACTTGCCAATTACCAGTCTGGGGGAACAGTAAGTTGGAAGCTAGAGGTATGTCTATATTTCCTCCATCCTGGTGGGTAGGGGCATGCCCTGGCTGATTCAGCACATGCAAATTGTGATCGAGGATGCAGTCCTCAAGTTCCAGCCCTTTTTGATTGGTTTCTTCGTTATGCCACAGAACTGAGCGGGCGTTTGCATCAATAGATATTAAGATCTTTTTATCTCCGATGATGGCCAAGATTTGATTCAATTTTCTTATGTAGCCGCCTATTTCCTCTCCGCATTGAAAATACGCGCTGACGAGGAATATGCTCTCTCCATACAGATGGATTTGAGTTACAGAAAAATGCGAATCAGAGCATTGTGACAACTCCTGAATGATAAAAGAGTTCGGAAAAATGGATGCAGCCATTGGTCTAACGTTATTTGTGGCAGCGATTTTAAATTGCAAGCCGAGGCCAGCTATTTGGCCTGCCCTGGAGTACGGCTCTTGAGCGAGCATAGCAGAGAGATTATACTTAGAGAAAATATCTCGAACTTCTGACGTGGCTACTTTAGAGTATTGTAAATTCAATTGACCGATTACGAATCTGTTACAATCCATAATCTGTCTGGTCAATGATTCTCTGCCATTCTCTCTGATATGCTGGGCATTTTTTATCATGGACGCTGTGCTTTGCTTTTGCCTTTGGGCAATTAGCACAAACGGGATCAAGTCTGGTAAGTGGACAGTTCTTCCTGTCGTGTCCTTGTGCGCCACAATGTCCGCATATGTCTTTCTCAGCTTGACAATCTTTTGCGATATGTCCAAATCGCTGGCACCGAAAGCGATAAACCGTTTGGGTTGTTTTACTGGTTTGCCATCACTGTCAATAATTACATAGCAAAAGCCAGAGGGGACGTGATGGGCAGTGTTGGTAGTGTGTGAAGTAGTAGGGCCGTTCAGTGCTGTGTCGATTGGAACGACAAAGGACTCAAAGTCACAGTATATTGTGAATGGGACTTTATGAGTTAGAGTGTAATTTTTAAAGGACATGTATTTGTCGTCATCAGTAGGAAGTCTAGTCTTTTGTGCACCATGTGGTGAACACAAAGGTAAGTGGTTAGTAAGTAAGTCTTGGTTAGAAAATCTGTGTAGGCAGTAGTCACAGTAGTAAGATGCATTTGCGTGTTTGGTCAAGTGAGCTAAAAGTCGGGACATGTTTGTAATCAGACAGTAGTGGGAGGTGGTGTCAGTAGTCAGTAGTAACAAGTTTACGTGGTGAAGTCTGAATTTTTCTTTGGTTATACGTAAAGGATAAATTTCGTTGTTTTCAAAACCAAATACATTGACTGACAAAGTGGGATTTAATTTTTCAAATTTATCGAGATCGGTAATTTTTACAGGATATCTAATACCAGACATATTTAATATAGATTCGAAGATTTCATAATAACTTATTCGTCTATTTCGGTCAGGGTACAGATGGGCAAGAACAGAGTACAGGAAACATTTTTGATCGTCGTTCTTAATATTTACAATTCCCTGTTTGGGGTTTGAAATTTTCTTCGGGGTGGGTATGTAAGAAGAGGCGTACAAAGGTTGAAATTTAACAATAAACAGATCGAGTCGTAAAACGTTTTCTATTACCCACCCACTACCTTGACTTACCCACTTAGCCACGCTTTCTAAAATTTTGTCTGTAGCCTCGGAATACTGAATATCTAGAGAATCGGAAGGTAACAAAGGACGAGTTTTGCCGTGAAAGAAGGGAGTAGTGGAAATTTCCTCGTTATTTATTGTTTTGGTGAATTTAATTTGAACAGAAATATACCATTTGACTCCCCCGAGCCTGTTTAGGTGGTTATTTATTTCGGACGAAATTTTATTTTTATGTTCAGTTAGAACGGTAAGGAGGTCAGTTCCTGTGGTATCAAACCGGCGGGAAATTGTGACAAGGTTGTGGTTTATGGCGTAGGATTCCATATTTGGTAATTAAATAAAATTAAATGATATTAATAGTAATTCAAATCGAATTAAAAGCTCAAAAACAAGGATATTCAAACGTTAGTCAATCAAATCAAACGTAAGGAATAGTTATACTGTATACGGGACTTAATCTCAGTATATCACTTTCGAAATACCGTACAGAGAACGGCGTCCAAAATATAAATTACAAGAATAAAGTTAAAGTAATTAATATCGAGTAGGAGCAAAGTGAAGACACGTCTGATCAGTGTGAGCGCAAGAGCAGAAGTGAGAAAGATTACTTGTGTTGTTCAGTGAAGTAGGGATGGATGGGGTAGGGGAGGGGAGGTGGGAGGGGAGGGGAGGTGGGAGGGGAGGGGAGGGGGGGTGGGAGGGGAGGGGAGAGGGGGCAATCAGGTTACGCGCCTGTCCAGACATGAAAATCCGATTACGTCATCCGGTGTAGTACTGTTTTAATAAATGTTCAGAAGGAATCATATACAATATTAATTAATTGTACTATATTATTAAAAGACATTGTGCAAATAAAAGACAACGTACGGGATGTAAAATATTGTTTGTGGTAATGGAAGTGGTTTCGATAAGAAAAGTGCGCGAGAACTATTGGACTGCCAGTGCACCGAGCAGAGGAAGTGAGATATGGTTTGTGAAGTGGTAGTGAATTAGTCCTTGAGTGGCGCTATAGTACAAAGGAAGGAATTTTTGAGTATAGGAAGTGAAGGTGGGTGTACTAGTTTTGTTATGTAGGGGGACTGATAGGTTCTGGATAAGTACGTGAATGGGAAGTGGGGCATTTGAGTCCACAGAATTGATAATGAAAGTGACTGAAAATAAGTAATGTATGAAGCTGGCCTAGGTACCATGTACACGCATGCAAAGGTGGACGAAAATAGGAAATTGTTATAGTACATGATGATAGTTAATGAAAGAAAACATATTATACTAAGATGTGAAGCTTGTGACCAATAACGGACCGATAAAGCCCGGCCAGCAGTAGACTTTGTAAGTACAGTTAAAGTAATTTAGGTTGGATAGTCCGGTAGGCATGAGGGCTCTAGGGTAAGAGTGTTCAGCTAGTGTGTTAAGTTTAGAGGATGTCGAGTGTGTTTGATATGAAGGTATCCATACGAATTTAACCGGAAGTAGATGGGAGGGGGTAGAAGGACCCTAAAGTTAACAATGTATTAAATAAAAATAAAAAATAAGTAAATAATTAATATAAATAATAGCTGTCCCTTAATTTTTAAATAAAACGTGTATTGCGGGTTGCCTAGAGTGTTAAGTATGTACCCAACCGTGATTAGATATTTTTAACGGAAGTATGTAGGTAACAATGTTTGTTAAAGGAAGCCGCAGATGAGTGGGAGTACCCGAACTTAAGAGCGCATGTTATATAAGAAAGCTAGGTTAACAGTGTATTTATTTAAAATTTAGAACAATTAAATTAAAAATTCATTTAAATAGGTAGGCTAACAGTGCGTGTGAGAAAGATTACTTGTAAAGTAGGGAGGGAGGGAGGCAACCAATCAGAGCGTAGCATTTGGGTCACACGCCTGTCCAGACATGAAAACCAGTCTGACGCCCGGAGTCCTATACCCGAGTTTCGCAGCCGCTGTATGAGTGGTGACGTAACGCGCTTGTCCACCGAGCACAAGTCCTCGCACATGCACGCCAGACCAGCGGCCGACGCGTATATCGTAGGCTAAGAGCGTATGAAGGTAGCCGACAGTCGCCGGAAGTACCCGAAAGCATTTTATATAGTATAAGGTGGGAAAGGCTGCCATCTTGGGGAAAAGTGCATTTTATATAGTATAACATGGGAAAGGTTAGGAGTGTATTTTATATAGTATAACGAGGGAATTTGAGGGAAATTTGGGAAGGGGAATTACCACCAGGGACTTCCCTTCCGAAGGCGCCATGTTTCTGAATGGATGTGTTTAGTATTGCTAAGCTTTGCCACCAGGTGCGCATTTGCACAGAGTAAAATCGACATTTGTTATAGTGCATATACGAAATATTGCATTTGTTATAGTGTATATATGAGTAGAGTAACAACGCGCATGCGCGCCCGACCAGCAGACGACGTGTACGAAGGTAGCCGACGGTAATAATCGAAGTTTAAAAGTGTATTTATTATAGTGTAAAGACCGCCATCTTTTTACATTTTATATAGTATAACGAGGGAAAGGTTAGGAGTGTATTTTATATAGTATAACAAGGAAATGCCGCCATCTTGAAAAAATTTCATTTTATATAGTATGATGTGGGAATTTGGAGGGAAATTTAGGAATTTGAGGGAAATTTAGGGAGGGAATTTTCCCACGGGGGGTTGGTAATATTAATTAATTAAAAGGTAGCGCCTTCATTTTCTGTGATACTACAGAGACCTGAGTCTTGTTCCATCACTTATTGGCTACTGACCACCAGTGAGTGACCCAGGCTCATCGGCTGGGGGAGGGGGGTACTCTTATATCTTATACCCTTGTGAGTATAGAAAGTTTGGAGCTGTCAAATGGTTTTAGGAGAGTGATGTAGGTCCTTCTGTGCACCATCATGGGAAGGTTTCGGCTGCAACTACAGCCACATTAAATACCATTCTTCAAGTTAACTGGATAGGTCTTGAAAAACACATCAACGCAATTACCAACGCATGGAGAAAGGTACAAGTAAACGGGCAGTGTTCCTTTTTAATTTCAGTTATCCTTAAATATATAAATAGAATATTTTCCGTTTTTCATTTTCCCATATGTACATGGTTACTTAAATATATGTTGTTACATTTCTAGTAATAACATAAATTATCAAAAACAACACATGTAAATTTAATAATTTCACAAATAATTTCATGTGTATTTTCTTTACTTATATTCTTAATGTCACTAAAAAAAAAAAAAAAAAAGTGACAATATGTGTACACTTAAAACCATAATACACTAAAATATTCTTTAAATAAAATAATTTAATTTTTATTATTATATTTTTCGTAAACTTTTTAAGATTTAAAGAAGTATCCACTGCTTAAGGTTAAAAAATCGTTGAAGCATTTTTGGTACAGGGTGAATACTATTGCAAGACCTTTTAGTAAATTACTTGATTTGTTCCCTGTATACATTGTATTGCTTTGCCTAAGACTTGTTGTATAAATTATTTTGTGTTGACTATTTGTTTTGAATGTTTGTCTGTTTTCATTTTTTTATTTATTTTTTTATGTGAGTACAATCTGAATCTACATATATTTCTAGGAGTATCACCTCCTTCATATATTTATTATTCGTATCTATGTACGAGTATATACACCTACTAATCTACATATATCTCTAGGAGTATCACCTCCTTCATATATTTATTATTCGTATCTATGTACGAGTATATACACCTACTAATCTACATATATTTCTAGGAGTATCACCTCCTTCATATATTTATTATTCGTATCAATGTACGAGTATATACACCTACTAATCTACATATATTTCTAGGAGTATCACCTCCTTCATATATTTATTATTCGTATCTATGTACGAGTATATACACCTACTAATCTACATATATTTCTAGGAGTATCACCTCCTTCATATATTTATTATTCGTATCTATGTACGTGTATATACACCTACTAATCTACATATATTTCTAGGAGTATCACCTCCTTCATATATTTATTATTCGTATCTATGTACGAGTATATACACCTACTAATCTACATATATTTCTAGGAGTATCACCTCCTTCATATATTTATTATTCGTATCTATGTACCAGTATATACACCTACTAATTTTATAAAACATCCCCCTTTTTTCAAAATACATTTTTTTTATCAAGTAGTTTTAGAAAAGAACATACACCACTACAAAGGTAAATTCTTTGAAATAAAGATCAAAACCCTGTGTTTTTATGAGATTAAGTAAAATATAGAAGAAAGATAATAAATAATAATGAACAAAAACTTACTATTTAGAGAACAGTTTTAGTTTGTAGTTTCTGTAAAGACAATTCATATTGTAGTCATTAAGTACTTATTTATTGGGCTAAACCAATCAGCATTTAAAAACATTTCGTTCGATAATTTAACTCAGTGGGATATGCGACAAATATAAAGGTCTACAGTTTATTGACTTCGGCAAGTTTGACGTTTTATAAAACCCTTTAAAATAGGTTAAAGTTAGTCTGAGTTAAATAAACTACCAACAATGGATCCGAAAGTGGTTATTTGTGTAGCAACATATTTACTGTAGAAATTTTAACGTTAATTAATGCAACATTTATTAAAATAAAATAGAAAATGCCTACAAGTTAAATAAATTGCCATTAGTGGCACTTTAAGTGACCATGTGTATAACCAAAATGTCTTTGGGTTAACTTTGAACGCTAACTACCAGGGATGCGCAACGTACTTTACAATGTTTATCGTGTAACGAGGTTTTCATCATCCAGTATTAGTTTATAACAAACTTACATTACATTTAAAATAATTCTTATCTAATATTGTAAGTATTTAGAAAAAGACTCTTTCAAAATTAGACGGTATAATCTATTAATTTTCTATCTATACCTAGGTTGTTGTGTATTAAATGAAGTAAATATCCTAATATTACAAAAACTCTCCTTCAACTAAAAATTAAATATTTTATAATACAACAATATTATTTACAATATTTATAGAATAATATAAAAATGTTCGATTCGAAATGAGTTGATCTACTGCAATATTTGTAGGCAGTATAAAATGAACTCTAGGAAAAGCATCAGTACTAACAAATTGATGCAACTGTAAAGAGCAAAACAAAATCTATAAATAAAAACACATGGTATTGCTATACCTTTTTTACTATTACTGTAAGTTACTTACTTTTAGGTATTTTTATACTAAATAAGTAATGGATATTTTATTGAATAATACTAAGTCTTATATCTGAATAATATTTAGACATTTTTAAAGTGTAGTGTCTATGCTTAAAGCACAACCCACCCACCCATACGCGCACAGTAGTATTGATACACCATAATAGTGTAAAAGGCAATCAAGAATAAAAAGTAAAATAATATAATTCTATTTAACCATATCCACTGTGATCAAATAATGTTTGCTTTACATTAAACGTTCTTTTGTGGCAGTTGTCATCGTACACTGCCATTCAGACTACTCCGTCTGATAATGGATATGCATCGTACTGCTGCTATGATTCATTATTTAATTCTACATGGTAGTTTACAACTGAACATAAATTAATATAATGATAGCATTAAGTATATTATGCTTCATTATATTAATTTACTTACATACATTATATTATATTAAACTCGTGCACATATTCTTGCTTATTACAAGGAGGATGTTAATGCATGAATATCATAATCCTGTAAGTTGGTTATTCTCCTACAATAAAATGCTATAAATCAGATATTTGGTGCTTGGTGGAAGAATATCAAATTGGTGATATTAAATTAACTTGACTAATTGTGTTATAAGTAAATGATATTCCTTATTGATATTTATTCACAGATCTCATAGATATTTCAGTAACGTTTTAAAATTTATTTTCACCATTGTATAGGAAGAGATATTACGATCTTTATATTAGAACCATTGCCAGAGTTGCTGCCGTAAGCCCCAGATAGGTCGGGTGTAACTAGATATTTGCATTGTAGATAGGGGACTTGCCCCCAATACCATACAAGTAACAGTATCCATGAGACACTTCAGAATAATTTGGTAACTTCAGAACTTAAGTAATATTAGCTTGGAGAAAACAAACGTTCTGAGGACAGTTCTGTGGGTAAAACATCAGTAAATATTTTTATAAATTAGGTCTTTGATTTCTTCTATTTTTACGATTGATCTATACTATTGAAACTCGTGTCTAATTCACAATATCACACCGTAACAAAACACAGATCTTCTCACACGTAAAATATAATGACATTTCTTGGAATTACTAAGTTAAAAATTGAGTTTAGGATAGACAAAACAGTGTAGAACAATTTTCTATAAAATGATGTATTATTATTGAAAAGCACGGTTTTTAAAACATGTTAAAGAAAGAAAATATATATGGCATTTTATACTCTAAATTCTTCTCATTTTTAAAACAAAACAAAACGATTTGAAGATGGGAAAGGTGACGGGGACGGGGGAAAGTACGTTAACGATAAATAGAACAGGAACAATAAATGGAATTGGAATGGGAATATAAAAGGGAACGAAAAGGAACACTTTAAATGGTAAACGTGTAATGGGAACGGGAACGATAACAGAAATGAAACGGGAATCAGTACATGATAAATGGGCAATGGTAACGAGATTTTACTGTACTTGTAAAGGTGTGTAAAATATAGAGAGAGTTACGGGTAAAAGAACGGGGTAGGTAAATACCACACTACGTGAAAGTACTGTTTAGTTCATATTTGTCAGAATTATACAGGGTGGAGAAAAATATCGAAACGCTTTCACAACTGTTGTATGACTTCACTTATAAAAGTGAAGTCTTGTACATGATCATGATAACAAAGAACACACTTTTTTTAACGCCATTAGCGACATTTTCGTCTTCGTCAGGGGAACGGCCTACTAGGAGTTAAAATAAAATCTTCAATATAAGCCTTGGTCGAGTTTTGTACCAAATGAAAGGTTATTTAAGATAAATTAATTACCACACCGGACTTCGAAAGGTTTATCCTTAAAGTATCGGACATTTAAATTTCAAAGTAACTAATTTTAACAAATTATTTCTCCGATATTAAACGGTTTTAAGTAAATTAACCTGATAAAAATTATACTTTATGGAATACAACTAAAAAAACTAATTATCAAATTACCAATGGAAAAAATAACGATGTTGTGAAAGCATTTTTAAAAACAAATCCTATGCTGGTGAATGATATTTCTTTTAAAACTAAGTTTTAAAACAATTTATTTAATTTGCCAACTTTAAATTAACTGCAGATAATCTTTTTAACACTCCTTAATACATTATATTTAATTCCCATAGCCAGTGTTAGCTGTTTCAAATACATAAGTATATAAACATATAGTACTACATTTAAAATTTATTTACTATTTTAAACATCTAACACATATTGACAGTTATTTCCATAGATTTGTTTTAAAAACAAGTTGTATTTTTTCTTTTTCAATTTAAATATGTCCTTATTAAATATTTAACTTAACAAATAAAATAAAATGATCGATATTAAAAAAATATATATATATATAAAGTACACAGTTACAATGAAGCATTAGCTGTTGACTAGTCACAGAACATGAGGTGAATATTATAACGTAGATTGCTACCGGTACAAACCTTTCATGTTCATATTAGTACAAACATGCTGCTTTGTACGGTACAAAAAGTGGAGCACGAAGTTGTCGAATCACAATCAGGCTTTGTGATGTACGAGCTTTGTTGTGATGGGATTTAATCCTTTTATCATCAGCCTAACATTAGGTTGCATTAGGTTTATGTATAGAGGCTGTAAGTGTCAGAATATACAATTTAACAAATATATTCATAAATAATATCAAACTAAACTGTAATTAAGAAAGTATCAGTAGAAGAAAAAATGCATTATGGTCAGTTACCAGTATTTAACAGCCATAAAAACTCCCTGACACTATGGTAACAATTCTTGTCCAAAATGTACAATTAAGACTCAGAGAGACTTAATTGTTGAGAGACGTCTCATGTTGATGGTAGTTATGTTACATCTATAAATGTAATGACTTTGCATCTTTCAGTTAATTCGAAAACCAACGTTCCTACGTTCCCTTAGTAATTATCACTGTCCATGATTTCACAACATAACTAAGAACAAATGTGTCAACCAATATTTTTGAAAACAACATGTAAAACCCAATTAAATGTCCTATACAACTAATTAAAACAATGTTTAGTCATGTGATACACCTACCTTAAAGCAGCAAGAAACTCAGATATCATTATATTTCACTAACGTTTGAAAAAAAAAAAAACTAATAAAACAACTTATAAACAATGTTACGTTATGTTATCAAAATTTTCATTAATTACTCACACCTTAAAACTTACCTTACTCGTAGGCAAAGCCACAAGTAAAATAAAAAGAAGAAACACCACTCTGTAACACGCAGAAACATTTAAGGGTGATTGTATGTATTATTAATCTCCTTTTTCCGCCAATGAAAATAATTATACTAATTTCAACTCGAAATTCATACAGACGTAATTTATGAAATTGGTTACACTTACAAAAATATTATTATTATTATTTTAATTTACTCTAGGTTTGTTAGTACCGTTTGTCTACTATATTCTCAAAATGTTAATAAAATATATCGCACAGTTTTTTTATGAGTTATGAACGAAGAAATGCCAAATTAGCCAATTTAGGCAGCCACATCACCGTAAAAATTTGTCTTTGAAATTTTTCCTTCAACACACTTATTACTTGTAACAAAACAAACAAATTTATTCAAAACAATTTCAAAAATAACTTTCGATGGAACACACTTAAGTTGATCAACACTGTTCCTAGGCACCAGCCATGCTACTACGGCCTTATCAAATCAAATCTTTTATTAACACTTAATATTTGTTACAATTATAAATTCTATTTGTACAAATTTTGTGTCCTGTCCAATTAACTATAACTACTGTTAATATAATACTATATCAATTAATTTATATTTAATATAACTCTTGTACTACAGACATGTAAGGTAGTCGAATGTATGAAATAGTGATAACTTTGAACACCCAAAATATATATTTAAGCATACATTGAATAATGTTGCCAAATGGATCAAACTGTTACTTATTAATTAAAATAATTTAAAACAATCAAAACTTGGAACTTTCTATAATAATGCTATGATAATGCTTTACACTGTAGAAGGCATGCGAAATAAGAAAGGACTTTACTAAATATTTAAATTGTGAAATGTTGTTTTCTTTTTTAATTTTTAGTGGCAATTTGTTAAAAAAATGTAATCCCATATAAGCTGGGCCTTTTTCAAACTTTGATGTCCTATGATTTGGTTAGCATAGTGCCTCCCCATGCCTTGTATTGTATGAATGGAAATTTCCTATTTTGGCCTCAGCGTCAATATTTTTGAATGTTAACATTAAAACCTCAAATATATAATTTATCTAAACCCAAACCTTATGTAATTGGGCAACAATAATCAGCTGATGTGTTCTATCTACAGATTATCTAACTTAAAAACACATGTTATATAAGATACTTTCACCATTACATAATAGTCGATATCAGTAATGTTGTGTCCGTATATGTAAATATTATGATTAGGGACACTTGTCACTATAATCATCCTGGCCTTGTGCTTAAAATTAGCTAAAATGTTAATATTGGTAAGTTCTAAACTAGTCTAAAAATTTAAATTACTGGATCGTAAAATTTTCTCAAATTAAACTAATTTAACAACAAAAACAATATCCAATTATTAATGTTTGTATTATTAACATGTTGCAATTGAAAATTTAACCTAGCAACTCCTTTACCCAATGAATATTCCACGTAAGAACAGTTTTCAGAAAAGGTTTAAAAATTAGGTTTAAAACTAACTACTTCATTTATTTAGTATTTATAGGTATTTTTTAGTATAAAATGTAATTCATATTGTATTGGAATATTATACTATTCTAAAATTACTATAACACTTGGTAATATTATAATTTATTTACTATTAGCTCGTATATATTTATTAAGATTTTGTCTTTTTAATGTAACTTATTCTAATTCAATACTTTATTAGATAATTTTTATAGCAATTTTAAACTCTTTACATTACTAAATATTTTGACCGAAGATACAATTTTGACTAATTAAAATTTGGTTCCTCTACATGTGAGCAAACATTTCTCTTTTAAGATAAAACGAGTTCTGCGTAAGTCTTTAAAGCTATAGACTCAATTTCTTTTTACATCCCTATGTTAAGCCTACCTGCTTTTTATATTCTTCCTATGTGAGGTTAAAATATCTGCAACCTCCAATAAAATTAAATAGACGATCGATTATAATCAGTATTTTTTAATATTTTTTTATAACACCTGTTTTATATGGGGATATTATACATTTATTTTTAATGGTATTGAGTTTACCAGAAGGACACTAAATGCAGTAATTTTCAAATACATTTACTGTGTGCAATGTATTTGAATGTATGTGCAATCACGTTTGACGTTGCATCAAATACCTATTTTGTAATAAATATGTTATAATGAACAAAGTATAAATTACTTTATACGGGGGAATGATCAGGTTCTACGTGTGTCAAAGCATAACTAGATAACATATTTAATCAGATACAGATTGTATACATACACATAGATAGATTTCTCGTTCAATGCTATATTTTGTGTCTTCATGTTTGATATCCGCTAGTAGAGTGCTATTGTAGTCCAATGTAAAAACAAAAGCAGTTTAAACCAGCAGTACTGACACACGTCAAAAACTAACAAGATTACTGACACAAATATTCTTATTAAATGAGATATATATTACCAAAATTAATCATAACCTATGTTTAGTTAGTTTAAGAATAATTTTATATTGATATAAGCCATAACAAATTACTGTCAAAGGGAATTACAGAATTTGTATGTTATCCTGTGTTCACATTTGCAGTTAACATCAGTAGAAGAGAGGGTCTGTAAGACGAACAGAAAGGCTGAAATACGTAATAGTTGGTGATTTACAGAACAATGAACGGTAAAATCTCAAATGTCGGAGAACAGGTTCTGTTAGGAAGAACATCGCAAACTAGTTTGAGTGGTGATCTTAAGCATATATCAGACATCCCCTTGCTACCTTATAATTTTTTCCTGCCCTAATTTTTGCAGAAATAAGAGCTAATTATAATAACTTATGGCTCTTTTTCACTGTCTATTAATGAAATTTTGGGAATCAAAGTTCTGAAATAAGTTTTATTAGTACATTTTAGAACCTGTTATCGTATGTAAATGGACTCTTGTCAAGTGATTGGGATGAAGTAGGCTTACTAAAAGCTCCGTAAATACACGTTTGTCAAACTAATACTGGAATTACAATGTGTATATACAATGTGTATCTTAACAAGGTAAACATTTGTAAAATACTGTAAGTATACATTATACAGATCTTTAATTAAAAACACAACGCTGTTATTCTCTCTACAGGGTGTTACATACTTGAAGAATGTCTAAGAAGGAAGAAAATGTAAATATCCAGGATATATTTACTAAACTAGGGAATAACCTTGCACGCTTCACATGTCAACCAAGTAACTCATGTAATTTTGTTAGTTTTCATCAAATGACACGTTTACATTTTTTTAAATAAACAATTATGTTAATTTTTCTATACTAATATCTCATTCGTATATCAAATGATAACACTGACTCTCGTTGGACGTAATTTGAATATATATTATCCGCCCCAAGTATGATCTTTGAGAGGAACTATTTTAAAATTCTTGATTAGTATTCTTGATTATACAGAATATTTTTACCATGTTTCATGGTCAAAAGCCCTACAGTTTTTCACAATATCAATCAATGATCAGTCAGTTAATGGTATTTGCCTTTATATTTACAGATACAACTGTTTGTCTGAGCATTTCTTATAATAATGGCAATGATGTTTATGGTTCATATATTAGATCAAGAATAACGTAATAACAAAATTAACTTTCAGATAGACTCAAGACCAAGTTATTTGTACGTCGGTAACGTTAGATTTATCCGCAATAATTTAACAAAAACACTAATGCATCTTTGTCTACACATATTTTATTTATATTCTCTATACGCCTATGAATAGTCTGTAGGTGAGTTAAATATTCTAAATTCATATCACATTTACGTTATGCTTGTTCCCTGGAATAAACTTTGATAATCAAGAGTTTACCGTGCTGTCATAATCTCATTGTATATATAGAGAGGTATTACTAATGGGTCTGATAACTTGGTTTTAAAGTTACCGTGTCTTTCTCATAACTGTTTTTGTTTCTCTGCAGTAAGTCATTTATATTGTTACAAGTTTTGGACTATATTGTGCTGGAGGATAAAATAAAAACGTAGTCGTTTTTGAATTGTAATTATCCTTGCTAATAATGCTAAAGTTTTATATACTGTACCACTTTATCCAAATTTGAGCTGTCGAAATTATTAACCTGAAATTGCAGAAATTGCACACATTTTTCTAAAATTAGATAATGAAATAAATAAAAGACATTATATATATATATATATATATATATATATATATATATATATATATGTGTGTGTGTGTGTGTGTGTGTGTGTGTGTGTATGGAATGTTCATTAAATAATATTGAACCTTTCACTACTATTACAATGGAAGAGAGGGTGAGTGACAAATATCTAAAAAAATCTGTAAATGTCTCATGCCTATATCGAACAATATCACAAACGTTCATCAAAAATGTTTACTATTCTTTTTCTTTAAAAGGGGAACAAAAGAAGGGTTCGGTTAAGACTTGGTACAGTTTCGGTTGTGTACGGAACACGTAAATATGTTAAATTTACACTGTTCTGGCAAGTGTAAATAGAAAACTCCCATTCCATTTATGTAGATAGCTTTTATCATCAGCCGCTTCCTCTTCTTATATTTATACACACAATTTATATTTACAATCACATATATGCAGGGTGTCCAGCTTGGACTGTTACATACTGTAGGGTATTACTTGTCAGGTCAATACAGGCAAGTAATGCTACATCGATTAGTTTTCTGTGTGTGTTTTTATGAAAGTTTTCATTACTCAAAAATCCTTTGACATACAATACTAATTTGTTGTATGAAGGTTTACCTTATAAAGCTACATATTATGTAAAAAGGCTGTAATTATAAACTTATAAGTTTCAAAATAGTAGCTGTCTAAAGTCAAATATTAAAAAACTACAGATTTTACCTAAAAATCTTATGAGACAAAAAGTGTAGACTACATTACGCCAAATCCAACGGTATGTCAATTTAAAATATCAGATGATAAACAACAGAAAAACCCCATTTTTTGTGACTGGAAACTAGTACGGGAGCTAGCAACGTTTGAAAAACAATAATTTTAGAACAGTTGGTTTTTTGATATACTGTCTCTCTTGCTCTTTCGGTTATAGTTCGGGCTACCTGGCTGGCGGTAGTGGTTGCGTTTATTAGTGCGCATCTTATCTGCACAGGGAAAAATCCTTAACTTTAAAATAGTTTTTTAAAGTGTAATTTTAATTTTTTGCCTTTCGGTAGATCCACCAGACATAAATTTTTTATTGCCAGGCATTTTTGTTGTTGTTAATTATGTGCCATAACGCAATTTTTTATTGTTTTTAAATAAAAAATTCAAAGTATTTTAGAATGTCTGTAATTTTTATATACGTTCTTTAAACATATAATAATCTAAAATTAATTAGCCAGGTGTTAATTCGATTGTTAAGTATTAAATATAAATAAAAAAGTAATGAAAAGTATTGCAGTATGATGCTTGTGGTTAGAGAGAGACAGTGTAAAGTGCAAGAGAGATAGAAAGCGACGGCAGCGCATCGGCGAATTAATAAACAAACATTACAAAATAACGTAAACACAACAAACATGTGACTTTATACTGACGCCATATTGTCCATTTGCCGATGCGCTGCCGTCGCTTTCTATCTCTCTTGCACTTTACACTGTCCTCTCTCTAACCACAAGCATCATACTGCAATACTTTTCATTACTTTTTTATTTATATTTAATACTTAACAATCGAATTAACACCTGGCTAATTAATTTTAGATTATTATATGTTTAAAGAACGTAATATAAAAATTACAGACATTCTAAAATACTTCGAATTTTTTATTTAAAAAAAATAAAAAATTTGCGTATGGCACATAATTAACAACAACAAAAATGCCTGGCAATAAAAAAATTTATGTCTGGTGGATCTACCTAAAGGCAAAAAATTAAAAATTACACTTTAAAAAATTCTTTTAAAGTTAAAGATTTTTACCTGTGCAGATACGATGCGCACTAATAAACGCAACCACTACCGCCAGCCAGGTAGCCCGGACTCTAACCGAAAGAGCAAGAGAGATAGCATATAAAAAAAACCAACTGTTCTAAAATTCTCTCACGAAAACGTTGCTAGCTCCTATACTAAACATTGTCATCTGGGTGAAGAGTACACAGTTCATTTTAAAAGATTCAAATCTGGTAAGTAAAATCAACAGTTTCAAGAGCAAATAAACACACAAAAAATAACGTTAGTGATATATCAAATTATAACAGATGATTGTTTATTTCCAATAAGTATTTCAGCTGTTTTCAAATAAATATCAATGTAAATATGAAAATAACATAATTGTAGGGTGGATATTGATTTCGCTTATGGTTTGGCAAATAGAAATGCTCGTTTAGCTTCCCAATTGTATGGCGAACGCTTCCCCAACAGAACGCATCCAAATCCGAAGTTTTTTTCCAGTGTTCACCAACGCCTGAGAGATAGTGTGCATGTTCCTTGTATTGCTGATAACTTAGGTGCTAATAAAACTACTGTCTGGAATGTACTCCATGAAAACTGGCTTTACCCATTCAAACTTCAAAGAGTACATACATGTTTTGGAACCAAGAGACTTTTAAAGACGATCAGAATGCGCGCGTTGGTTCCTTCGCAAATAAGTAGATCATCCAAGTTTTATTCACTGATGAGGCATGTTTCACACGGGAAGGCATATTTAATTCACGAAACAATCACGTATGTGCTGACGTAAATCCTAATGGAATTGTTCAGCAGTGTTTTCAAAAGAAAAACGCCGTAAATGTTTAGACTGGTGTTTTATATAACTTTTTAATATATTCTTATCCTTACTCTTACATATGAGACGCCGACACAACGTTGTTGGTATTTTAAGGCGAATATGAATGGTTATATGAGTGTAGGATGAGTGTGGATGAGGGTAGTCTGATTACTATCTGAGTTCAACTGTTCCTCAGAAAGGGCAATTTATTAATAGCCCAACAACCAGGGCAACTAAGGGACCTACAGCTTTACGTGGAATCCGAACCACGTAGTGCTGGTCTGATTTTCATCTAATTGACAAGCCTGATACTCAGTTATCTCCCCCACACAACATCCGCACAATGATCACCACCCAACATGGACACCCCAGACTTCTCTAGTAGTGTCCACGTTGATAGCAACCACCAAGCGGACGCCATGCCGGTATTAAGAGGACTGAGCATCCAACCTATCGCCTACAATCTCCCAAACACTTTGTCCCCATGTAGCTGGGTTACAGCACTGCGCCACCAGTGCCGACCCTTATATTCTCCCAAAAAAGTTAAATGGACATACTTATCTTGTATTTCTGAAAGATATACAACCAGAACTACTTGAAAATATCCCTCTAGTGCTCCGTGAATCGGCATGGTTTCATTTTTCGGCTGCTGTTAGAGAACACCTAGATAGAACTTACATACATCGTTGGAGAGGATGAGGTGGAACTTTCCATTGGCCTCCAAGATCTCCAGATCTGATTTCCTTTTTGCGCGCGATCAGCATTGCTCTTGTGAGGATAATTCCAATATTGTGTCACTAACTCAGCAAACTTTTGAGTTCCTTATGCCAAAAGGGTTAATTATATACTAAGATTATATATAAGTTATCCTCTGCATTGAATTGTAGCAGTCATCTGTTTATATTATGTACTCATTTACCAACGTGTTAGAATCATTATAATGATCAATTGGCAAGCTTTATGCTATAATAACCCATGTCTTCAGTAACCCACGAATTTATATTTCATTAACATTAAAACCTTACTGTAATATTACTAATAGTATTTCATAGGTTGACTGAGTGATTTAAATATTTGCTAATTTTGTTAGTGTATAAAAAGAATTAATTGTTCACATTATTGCGCTTTCAAGAGTACTAAATGAAATGTTTGTTGACAGAAGCAAAACACCACTTAGAATGTTTACTCTAATGTAATTATATATTGTTATAAATGAAATGTCAGATAACACTTTTACTATACCTTTTGATAGAAGAAACTTTTATGAGTACGTTTGTTTGTAGGTTAAAACATCCTGATCACACAAATTGACTAAGCCTGGGTCGTTATCAGTTTGAAACAAACTTTGAAAGTGACGAGTTTCCTGTTTACCAGAGTCTGGACCTTTCCGTTAATTCACTACCACTACTTTTTTATCGCCATTACGGTTAGGTTAGGTAAGTTAAGGTGGCTACTATAATCGATCACAAACTGGTAAATCCAATCATTGACTTACTGCCGAATGCACTCTACGTGTGTAAGTTCTTGGAAAGGTTTGCCAGCGATATCGTCAGATTCCTAGCGGATAAGGAATATGGATGTAAACATGATTGGGGGACAGTTTTAGAACAATAGAATATTTATCAAGTAGTAGTGAATTAAAGGAAACAAAAAAGTGGTGGTAGTAGATTACGGAAAATATCACAATCTTAATGTATTTATCGGTATTACAACTGGATATAGTACACAGGTGTATTAGTAAGTTTGTTTGTTTGTGAGTTAGAATGTTCTGATCACACATATTGAGAGATCCTGGGTCGTTATCAGTTTAGAACAAACTCCCAAAGTGACAAGTTTCCTGTGTACAAGAGTCTTAAAGTATTTCTAGGTATTAGAACTGGATATAGTATACTCTAGTATCAATAAGATGGTTTGTGAGTTGGAACAGATGATTACACAAATTCAGAAGTCGTTATCAGTTTGGAACAAACTTTGACAATCAAGAGTTTCCTGTTTGCTGTGTTACCTTAGTCTCAATGTATATATAGGTATTACAAATGGATATATACATAGTAAATCAATAAGATGGTTTATTGATATGAACACCATGATATTTTATATTATACGTTTTATATAGATATTTAAAAAGTAATTATATACAAATAAATAAATAAATTCAGTGCACAACTCAGTTTGCGGTTTTGGACGGTTTTTTATGGCTGAGTGGTCAGCAGGACGAGACCCATTCACCGTTATTCCAGCTTTTTTGACCAGGATTCGCTACAAGTCGTAGCTTTCCAATTGCCTCACGACGCTGGGTCAACACCAGGGGTATACTTGAGGAGCAAATTTGTAAGCGCCTTCAAAGGGAGTTGAACCCGGGAAATTAAGCTCCAAAGGTGAGCGACACCGGAAATTATCTTGATCGCGTAAATACTTCGCTCAGCCACCGGTCATTATATGAAATTATATGACAAGTCATAATATTTATATTTTATGTTACCTAAAATCATGTTACATATACAAAAATCAAATATCTAGGTTAATTTAATGCTCATGCTCATTTTATCATGATGCCTACCATATTTTGTATTTTTTCGTGTAATTTTCATATATCAATGAAAAGAAATTGTAGGCTATAACAGACTAAAATCGTATTACAGTGACTTTTATACAAAATACATACTAACAATCGCAGTACGATTGTAGAAGGGCTGGAGAGTCGGAAAGCTACAATTAGTGTGTTTTTGGATCTCTCCAAGGCTTTTGACTGTGTTTGACCACGACATTATGCTGCAGAAACTACACACCTATGGGATTCGGGGCGTACCGCTTCAGTGGCTAGAATCCTATCTAACAAAAAGAACACAAATTTCCGAAGTACGATCTGGATATAGATGTCTAAGATATGGAGTCCCACAGGGATCGATACTTAGCCCTCTCTTATTGCTGATATACGTCAACGAAATTAGTTCATCACTACTGCATGGGTCACTCATGCAGTCAGTATGCTGATGACACGACTCTCTGCTTTAAATAAATTACAAATCAGGAGCTTGAAATCCATGCATACATGGAACTGAACTGAATCCATTCATTCAAAAAGAACTAAACCTTAACACAAATTCGACAAAGTCCAATTTCATGAAGTTCTGTTTACGGAAGTCAGATTCCGAAGGAAATTTGACAGTGGCAATAGATGAAAATGAAATTGAGGAGTTAAATTCAATAAATTCCTTGGAATATACCTAGATCGAGGTTTGACTTGGAATATACATGTTGACAGTCTTTGCAAAAAGCTTTCATCAAGCATTTATGATTTGAGAAACTTAGCAAAATTTTGTCCTAACCATATATTGATGACAGCTTATCATGGTTTAATTAACAGTCATCTCTCATATGGTCTGGCTTTGTGGGGAGTTGCTCTGCCACAAACTGACCAGAATATTTAGAATTCAAAAAATGGCAGTTAGAATAATTACCAAATTACATTATAGAGAGTCGTGTAGGCCAGTACTTAAACGGTTAAACCTGCTGACGTTGCCTTGCCTCTATATTTTAGAGACAGCAACATATTGTATGTTTAAAACTGCACTGACAAGAGGCAGAGATATTCACAATCATCATACTAGAAGCAGGGATATATACCAAATTGGAAATCACAGGATGGTAGTCTACGAATACCTACCCTCACAGATTGGTGTTCGTATAATTAACAGACTCCTAGAATGTATTAAAAATGCCACAACGCCCAAGGCGTTTAAGAACTGTCTCAAGAAATGTTTGGCCAAACTGGCAATTTATAGTGTAGACGAGTTTTTTGCACATAATTGGGGAAGCCACTGAATTTTAAAATTGACACTGGAGGACATTTTGGAGGTATAATTGGGTGAATGAATAGGGAATTTGGGTGCGTGAAAAAATGTATGTTTGAAAGTGTTATTGTGATTGAATTGATGGTAAATTTTATTTAATTTATTAATGACTATTTCGATACAATGTTGTCAATTGTTAACAAGATGCAATAAAAAATATATTATTATTATTACCTATTTAATTCCCGTTAAGATTATTTTTTTAGACTGACCCCCCTCCCCAACGTGTGCAATAAAATAATCAATATAGGTTTTATGTCAAATTTTACCTCTCCCACCAAATATACTAACTTTAAATTATTTCAAAGTACGTGTTCTAAAGTGTAGCTCACGTAAATAACAATTATACAGTATTAAAATGTAATTATATACAACCTAAAATGAAGTTATCGATATCAAAATCAACTTTCATGACGAGAAATATTTTTTTCAAGAAACAGACACTTTTTGAACGAATGTTATGCTTAAAACGCTGTCTGTGTTTTTATCTGAGTACAAAAATTAAGTTTTAATAAAGGTGGTTTCGTTATGTTAATAACGTAATATCATCACAAGTTTAATTTAATTTTATGAATGGCATAAACATAACTATTCATCCTGATACATAATTACCTAGTCCATCATTTTAACTAGTATTTAAGGCCAACATCAATTAATTTTAAGCTGAAATCATGCCTACCTTTCTCATAACGCATACTAATTTGGAACATACATTTAAAACTGTTTTATAGTATTCATAAAGTAAATTAAAAAAAAAAAAAAAAAAAAATACTTTTAACAGTCTTCTGGCTGTCCTATATTTTCAGTAGGAAAATGAGTGTGATGAGATGACATCAAAGACGTTGAGAAATTGTTATGCATTACAACTAAAAAACTTTCTAAACTGGTTTTGTTATAAGAGTTATCAGTAACCACCATTCACTCATTGAAATCACAGTACAGTGTACAGTGTCTGCTTAAAAATATAGAATATAATAAAATGTCTTGTTTATTGATGAAAATGTAATTAGGGATGGTAGACACGCAATACACATTTTGGTATTTGAGTATGTTCACTAACCATAGGTATCTAAACAATTATTGACTCTACTATTTTCTTGTCTGAATTAAAAACACTTGTTCTGTTTTTCGTCAATTTTATTTGACAAGAATACTTAATTTGTGGGGGCTCTTTTTCTTGATATTACTTTATAAAATGTTATATATATATATAATATTTTATATAACAATAACCAAAAATGTTTTTTTATTCAAAATGCATGATAATACGTATTTTGTAAACCCTAATGAATGCTCAGTTTGGTTTTTTGTTTTTAATCTTGGTTTTTTCCATTCCGTATTTGAATAAAGCGTTCATAAGCTACATAAAAATGAATTTAAATAAATTGTAAAACGTGTACCAATTAGAAAGTCAAGAATTTATTAGTAAAATATTAATATATAAAGTGTAGCGTAGATGTTTAAAGTTCAACTTGATATGTCAATGATTCTTAGATCGATCCCAATCAGAGCCGTGACACGTTTTGAAGCGGATCACCTGATAATAAACGGCTGCTCTCATTATTGGGCAATAAATTATTAACACTTTCTTTTCACTCATTCTAAATCCGTATTTACCCAAATCTTGACGATCGGCGTCTTAAAATCAAATTAAATTAACCGAATTAACAATTACAAAACTTCTATAAAAATACTTTATACAATCTTATTCTTATCAGCAAACACTCAATGGTTGTCATGGAAGTGGACACTACTCCAATCGTTGTTTGGGGAGTCGGTGCTGGGTAGTCGTAAGAGTCCGGATATTGTCTAGACAAGAGAACTGAGGACTTCGTTCATCAATTAACTGACATTCAGCCCCACAACGTAGTTCGGATTCCACGTAAATCTATAGGCCCCCTAGTTTTCCTGACTATTGGGCTACCAATAAATGGACCTTTCTCAGGAACTGTCAACCTTTGTTAGTAACAATAACTATACTCGTACATGTACATTTGTCACTCTCATTATCTCCTCGTATCTTGAACATTGGTCTCTTGATAATGAATAAATAAAAACTTTTAACATTGCTCAGTTTGCCACTGTATGACTAATAATATATTGCTACTGTGGTATAACAAAGTGGTAACAACATTAATTTTAACCAACAAGTTGAGAATGTCATTGCTTACCATATTATAATAGTTTGTTGGCATAACTCTGAGTAGAAGACCTGCCAGAGATACTGTAAATGTGTGAGGGCTTCACTTGAGTGCTCTCCGTCTCACAAAGCAATACTTTACTTCCACACCACTTTCTAAAGTCAAGGATACTTCAACATATTATACCAGGCATCACTTGGAATGTAAATAATTCAAATGTAATGCCTCGATATATTGCATAATTTGACTAAATATTGGCCTCAGAATATACAATATATTTTTCTACCATAAACATCTTTATGATTATATGTTTTATATCATTTTATAACTCAGTAGCATTAAAGTTAGTTTATCAGAATAAAAACGTTTAGGCAAAATGGGACTCCAAATATTATAACACTCGATACTTGGTTCTTTACATAGGATCTCAATCAGACATGTATAACAAAGTTCATTTTAGAAGTTAAATTTATAATAATATATAGAAATAAACAAATAATGTTTCAAAATTTGTTTATTTAACCCCTGAACTGTTTTAAGATTATATAAAAAAAATTGGGTGTGCGTCGGACCACACGGTGGAAGTTATACTTCTTTGGCCATTCTCATACACCCACTCACGCACACAAACAGACAGGATATATAAATGAAATATAAGACATTTTTCAATATCATTCAATATATTTATCTTCAATATATTATACGTGACTTCATTATTATATTATACACCTATATTATCATTATCAGTAATTTCTTCGATTAACAATCGATTAATCGATAGTTCTTAAAAATTTGTTCTTACTTTTCAGCGTGACGCGGTTTCTCGACCAACATCCCATCCCAAAGTGTCTAACGGGCGCAAAGAAGTATAACTTCAATAAATTACCTCTGTCAACAGTTCAAATTTCTTGTAATGTGTATGACGATCGTTTCAACATAATTATGTCATCTTCAGATACAAATAAAGGTTATAAACAAAAATAGTGTAGATTGAGATTTTAAATATATAGAAAGATGTGTTTGTTATAATAATTAAATTATTCCAGGTGTAGTGGTGTTATCAGCTGGCCTTTGTTTTCTTGATGCTGTTTTTTGACTTAAAATACTATTAAAAATAAAATGGGATTTAAAAAATAATACTCAAATAAACCACAATGAAAATATTTAAAATGATAAATTACAGTTTAAATCCCATTTTATTTTTAATAGTATTTTAAGTCAAAAAACAGCACCAAGAAAATAAAGGCCAGCTGATAACACCACTACACCTGGAATAATTTAATTATTATAACAAACACATCTTTCTATATTTTTAAAATGCCAATTTATACTATTTTTGTTTATAACCTTTATTTGTATCTGAAGATGACATAGTTATGTTGAAACAATAATTGTCATACACATTACAAGAAATTTGAACTGTTGACAGAGGTAATTTATTTTTATATAAATATTTTTTGATTGTTTAAGACCTAAAAGTTGTTTTAAAGCAGTATACAGTGTATTTATGAACTTGTTAAGGATATAATCATTTTGGAATCATAAAAAATTAAATGAATATTACCGTTCAATTATTTAATAATAATTACAATGCCTTGTAATAAAATCTATGTGACTTCATTTGCTTTTTATTAGCTGAGGTCTACAGCTATTTTATTTTTTGAAAATAAAATACTATATTACAGAAAATTTAGTCTGCATAAAATCATCGTTTGTTTTGAAGGCTTTTAATTTGTTGTATCATTTTCCTAGCAGTAAACATAAGTAAAAATTGACTAGTTTGCCAATCGTTTCCAATTAATTATTTACGTAAATTTATCATCACAAATTCATATGGTTCAGGATAATCTAAATTGAGTTTTCAGCATCGCTGAAAATGTGCCACTAGATTTTATCAGCTTATTAGAGCCTAATTAAAATAATAATCAATATTTAGTATTTGAGTAATTACCTATTTCAAAATTAATTGTAAATGTAATATATAAGTAATATTTTACATAAGGTCAATATTGAATTAGTTTTGATTTATTGTTCATTGGAATTTTACTGTAACATATTTTTCATCTAATACCACAAGGGTATTCTGAGTTACATTTTTAACCTTTATATATTCTCCATTTATTTTAAATATTTTCATATTTGACATTCAATATGTAAACTAGAGCAATACAAATTATAGCCTACTACTAAAATCACATTTACTATGATCACTTCAAACAAGTAAATAAAAAAAATAAATAAATAAAAATTAAATTAGACAATTAAAAAGGCTAAAAATACTAAATTCCAACAACTTTAAGAATAATGAATGAACGATTAATTCAGCAGGTAACATAATTTAAGTAATAAATCAATATATATATTTATTTCTTTATTTATGTATAACAGTCAAAGACACCTTAAACGCTAAAATATAGCTAGGCAGATGACTTGTCAAATTACAACAGTGATATAAAACAGCAATAAATATGTAACAAAGATGAGCAGCTAAAAATATATACACCAAATAAGCAGTTTTCACTACTGGTAAACAACCCGTCCCGACGTGGAATCCAGGTAGTCTGAGACACTGTAAAAACAGTTTGATATTACATATTTAAAGAGTATCTTCTTAAACATTTTATAATCATCCAGACATTTTAACTCAACTGGTAGATGGTTGTATAGTCTTACACAGGAGTAAAAAGGGGACTTTTTGAGAAAAGTTGTTTGATGAATAGGATACTGCAAAATGAAAATGTTTCTAGTATTATAGCAGTGTGTATAATTCATGTTAGAAAATCTCAACATAATTTGACTTTACAAAATGTAAAGACTGGAACAGGTAAGCTGATGGTAGATGAAGAATCTACATTTTGGAAATGTTTCCTACAAGAGTCATTGTGAAGAAAATCTGTCATAAGTCTAATTATTTTCTTTTGTTTTAGAAAAACCTTAGATGATTCAGAAGAACTTCCCCAAAATAACAGTCCATATGTAATCAGGGAATGTACATATGCAAAATAAACTTGTATTAGAGTGTTTAGATCTAAAATAGTGGAGAGAGTTAAAATAGCGTAAAAAGCTTTGCTAAGCTTTTGGAGCAATTGATTAATATGCTGACGCCATTAGGCTAGAATCCACTTCAAAACCAAGAAATCTCGTGGATGTGACAGTGTTGATATTCGGTGACAGAATGGATGTATTATTTAAAGTACATTTAATCCGGTTGATTTGGAAGTTTATAAAATATGACTTGTTTGGATTTAAGTGAAGGCCATTTGCATTGAACCAGTTATTTAATAGAATTAATTGTTCCGATAGTTGTTTTGAAAGGATATTTCTGTTTTAATGTGAAACAACGAAAGAGATGTCGTCAGCATAGGGAACCAACTCCCCACTAGAAGTGACCTCAGGGAGATCATTTGCATAAATGAAGAAGAGAATAGGACCCAATATTGAGCCCTGAGGCACTCCTAAAGTCATTACTAGAAATTCTCTCTCTGCATCTCTGAATCAATCACAACTTTTTGTTGACGATTGTGCAAGTAAGAAGCAATCAAATCAAGTATCACTCCTCTTATGCCATAAGACCACAGTTTCCTAATCAGGACGTTGTGGTCCACACAGTCGAATGCCTAGGACAGGTCACAAAAGGCACCAACAGTGTGCTGCGACCCATCCACGGCACTAGACACTGCAGTCAAAAACTCAAAAATTGCGTTACAAGTGTTTTTACCCTTTACAAATCCAAATTTACGAGAGTGAAAAATTGTATTTCTATAAAAATATTCATATAATCTATTAAAAATTATTCTTTCAAAGACCTTTGAAAATGAAGAGAGGACAGAGACTGGACGAAGGTTGTCTATTGATAAGTTATTTTGTTTTTTAATAAATGGTTTTATAGTATTTTAAAAATTTCGAGGAAGACCCCCTCTTGAAGCGACCGGTTAACCAAAAATTCAAGTGGCCTGGACAGTGTTTCAGCACAAGATTTTAAAAGGAATTGGGGTATGTCATCCCAACCCGCTGACTTCTTTGGTTTCAATGACTTTAAAATGCTAAGAATTTCTGTTTAGTTTGTGAGATCAAAAGCTATTAAGTTTTCCTGAGACTTTATGTAGGATACATTTTATAGCTTCGTGAAAATCAGCTTTAACCTGCAAAGTGTTACAAACTGAAATAAAATGCATGTTCAATAAAGATGCAATCAACTTTTTGTCCTTAATTTATTCCTTGTTATAAATTACTTTATGAACGCCATGACAAGTCTTCTTTTTATCAGTCTCCCTCCTTACAACACTCCATACAGCTTTAACTCTGTTGCATGAATTAGAGATAAATGAACTATTATATTTTAACTTAGCCATTCTTACACACTTCTTAAATTTATTTTTATAGGTATGTACATATTTTAAAAACTATTGATTATTTGATATTCTAGATATTATGCAGTTCTCTCTTTCTTATATTAAAGAGTTGATATAACAAATCCTGTGAAGAATATGATGCTGGCCTAATCATCGCTTTCCAAGCACTTACACACTGAGAGTGAATTCGGTGGTAGTCAATCATTGGATATAACAGTTTGTGATCAACTTTAGTAGCCACTTAAACTAACCTGATCCAACCTAAACATAATTGCGATAAAAATTGAAGTAACTGAAAAGGTCCCAAATCGATATTAAATATGTAAGTGACAATTAATACTAGTGATCGAGGATGTTAGTGTTCTTTGACACTTTTTTATAAAGAAATAAAAACTGTGTGCAGACCTAATAAAACTTAGTTTTCAATAGTTACATTTGGAACAACCAATCATTTCTCAGATGAGAATCTACACCGACAAACTATAATGTCCTTGAAGAAATACTTGATTCCCCCTTCAACCCTTTTGTAAAACATTTGCTTCATTTTTTTCAGTCAATCGCACCAAATTTATTGATTATATCAGACATTTGTCTAACTTATAAATAGGTTCAATTTTAAAGTCCTCAATGTACGAATAATATACAATATGACGTACACGTGTTGCTTAAGACTGTCATTTAGTTCTCTGTAAGTTAGTTGACAAGCAGGTAGTCTTCGGTATTTTAAAAGCATTTAAGCCACATAAAATTTTTAATAATAAGAGACTAGGTTTACGTATGTTATGTCAGTAACATCAGTCATGATATCAAGCAAGCATCAAGAAAAATTTATGTTTCCGTAATCAAACTAGGCCAACGTTTTTAAATCGTTAGTACCCTTGCGTAAGTCATCCCCTCCAATATGTTACGTAACGTATTGAACATCGTTTATAGTTGAAAAAGTCAACCTCAAGTAATCAATATCAATACAATTAATAACTGTAGCAAACCACTATAAACTGAATAGTTTAATTTACTTAAAGTTGTTGTTTAGCCATTATTTAAATAGTTTTAGAAGAAAATTACGGATTTGGAATCTCACTTAATGATTCCAAAAGCAAAGTTGTGAATATAATATAGTGTTGCGTCAACACTAGCACTTTTAAATACAAGAAAAGGTTATGCAGCGCAATTTTCTTTTCCGCAAAAATGTCTTTTATTACTTAATATGCAATACGAGTAAAATGCTCTTGAAAGATGCCCTTTGTAATCAGAGACCTTCACCAAGACTAAGATATTGAGCTCTTAGCACCACTGGGAAATGTGAAAACGAAATTTAATATACTAGGATCCGAAACTCACATTATGGTTTTTGGAAATGGTGGAACTTTTTGGATTTTGATAATCGTACAGTTTAAACGAAAAGCATTGTAAATCGGCTAAAAAGTTCTTGTAAGTGATGAGTGTTTCTTAATCTTTTTTTAATGATTCCATATGACAAGTAGAGCTAAAAATAGTGTTATTGAACTCCATTAGAACATTACTGCATATTTCTTTCATTGAAATAAACAAATATAACAATAAAACACCCTTTGAGAACAGGTTGCGAGATTTCCGATTGGGTGCCAGTATGGCCCGATGACCAGTACTAAACCATCAGTGATAGTATTGGAACGCAGCAGATTGTCCTTAAGTGATGTTTTGGAAATTAAAAAAATATATACACACAGTACAAACAATAATGACCATGTGCAACATTTACACACATAGAGGAAAATAGGGGACAGATACAAATACAATACAAAATGCTCATCGTGTTTTATTTCGTATAACTTTCAAGAAATATTCTTATTTTGTCTATGTAATATGAATAAATACAATTATAACCAATCCGATCACCAGTACCAATGGTCCTCTACACTACGTGGAAATAAATTAAAATACCTTTAAAACAGTATAACAATAAACAATAATTACAATGAAATTATTTTTTAAACCTTTCAACGGAATACCTTGAAATGCTACATTACAATTGCCAACTAATACCTATTTAAAGAGATTCGTCGTTTAGCTCTAACTTTTCACGGTCAATAATTAATTCGCTGCAAAAAACTACAATGAAATTAACAACATAAAGTTAGTAAATGTTTATGATAACTAAACATAAACACGGTAAAAATTAACTATATTGAATATTAATAAGTTTCAAAATAATCTACAACAAAACTATGTTTTTACTTCAACAATAAATGATATCAAGTTATCTACAATTAATATTTATAATATTTCAATTATTAATAATTAAACTTAATGATCACTACATATACATTATAATTAATGCCACAAAAAACAAAAGTTAGAAATTAGTAACTTTAATTCATTAACCTAATGTTATTCTACAACACTAAAAGGATAAAAATATGGGATGAGAATGTGACGAAACATCCCACTAAGTGATACGTCAGGCCAATAGGTCAGTTGTCTGGTCAATTAAGGTCAGTCCCACACAACATTTCTTCCCCTTTCTCATGTGAAAAATAGGTCCTAATTAAATGTTACATCTGATCTAATTATTCTAAAGAAACAAGGCTAGCAATTAAAATAACAAACGGTGGTTGGATAGTGACAAATCATCAAACTAACAAGTTAGTTTAGTTTAATGGAATACCATTAGAACAACAAGGGAAACCATTGCACAGTACTCGTGGCTTTTTAATTACGTAATTGAATAACGTGAAGAACCCGAATGACATTATGTTAGTAAAAACCTATAACTCACTAATGTTATACTTATCATAAAACCCCCGGGTTTAACAAATTAATTAAAGTTAATACTGTAGCTTATAAATAAAATGGTATGTACACAAGTAAAGTAAAGTAAAACCAAATGTTCTACTGATTTTTTGTTGATTTTTTTTTTTATATAAAACATTAAACATTGTATAATAGATCTTAGAACTTAGGTATAAAAAAGCGGCCGGTTTCATAACTAAAATTTAATACATTTTCCCGTTGAAACTATCTACAATATTACCAGATAACCAGAATTTCACCCATACTGTGATGTGGCCTACCTCAGTGGATTCTCTGCAACTGAAGATCCTCTGAGATGCCACATCACACTATGGGTGAAACGTCTGGTTATCTGGTTACAATATGTTCAGATAGTACCGTATTGACGTGGTTGTCACCGGAAAATATCTATTCTATTTAATGTATATTAGATATTAATTGTTTTGTCTGTTGTACAGTTTAAAATTAGTCCATAAGGTATTCAATTGATTATCATTTCGTTAGCGTAAAAATAAATATGACGGCCTACAAATGATAGTCCTATACGTTACTTATAAGAGGATACTTGAGAAATGAATGTTTTTGGAATAGTTTATCTTAGAACCAGAAGGTAAGGAAAGTTGGTTTCGTGTCAAGTGTCGTACGTGGAAGGTACCTTCAACCCCTATCAGATCCAAGCACGCAACACCTCTATTGACAAACAGCCTTGATCCATTATATTCGCTAAGTTAGCTAATTAGTTTCCATTAAAGGACCAATCCTGCCAATCACCACATTAAAAATGAGATATTTAGTTTGCAGGTTTGAAACTACATAATTACCAGTAAAACTGCCATTTGCGTTATGGCAGCTTTAAAAATTATAAATTATATTTTTGGTTATTTAAATAAAAAATAATACAAGAATACTTAAAAATTCCAGAATATAAAAAATAAGGTTTAAAACTATGTAATTAAAATCACAGTTAAATTCGGATAATTTTGTTTGTTTACGTTGAGAAAGCAAATTTAATTAGCTCAGATTTATTAAGGACAATTACTCAATAATAAAAGACACACTAACGGATAAATGTCCAATATATATCATACTATCCAACTGTCCCTTGCTTTCTTACAGTGTGGTTTTTCTATGCTTTGCTTAAATAACCCTATATAACTAGGGATGCAAAGTACCTACGCAATGTGAGATTCAAATGGAAATAACCTTTAAATCTTCCACAAGGAAACCACTTTTTTTTTATAGCCAAATGCTAATTTTTTTAACCAAGGCTTTTTTATTCTTCTATAACTACGGGATATTCTCCATGACTAATTTTCACCTTCATGACTGTCAATATAAATAAAAAAAAAAATCGGACAGTAAAAATTTAAGTCAATAGTGCATGTTTAAACATAGGTTTTGAATGTTTTTAAACACTTCTTATGAGCATGATAATAACTGTATACAATGAGTAGTTAAATTGTCTGATTAACGTCATTTTCATATTACCTAGATAAATAATCATTACAGTCCTAGAAGTCAACTTTAACAGGGCACAAGTATGGGAATAGTGTCTTAATCATTGCAATAACAGAATGTTTACCATGTTTAGCTATAACACGTCTTATGAGCAGGATATAACTGTATACAAATGATAGTTAAAATAGTCTATTAACTCCGTATTCCTATACAAGATAACATAATCTTACAGACTAGAAGTCTACTTTTAACAGGGCACAAGTAAAACAAGCGGGAAATATGTCATAAATCATTGCAATACAGAAGTGGTTTTACCATGTTTAGCTATGTTTTGTGAGCATCCAATTGCTGAATTAAAATTATCGTATAAAATAAGTCCCCAATTCATTATCAGTTTCCAACACCTAGAAAAAAATGTTTACATATTGAAAAATCAGATGAGTTGTTCTTTTACATGGGTTACCAAGTAGAACATTTGTGCCCGTGAATCTTGGTTTCTCACCATGTTTCATCGATCTTTACCGTTTCGGAGATTTATGTAATCCTATACATTTCGTTTTACTTGTATAGTTTATTATTTATTCTATTAGATGGTACGAGTTTTGTTATCAATAACACCATAATAGGTGTACAATTCACACCCTATAAAATAGCCGTTTTGAGTTCTGTATACAGATTGAAATTCTAGATCAACCATACAGATTACGGAGTAAGATTACAACAAAAAGTCAACGAACACATTTTTAACAGGACCATTCTTTTTTTTTGCCCCTAGCTGACAAAGTTACAAAGATTTAAGACTACTGTTTTTGACACACAAAAAATGGTTCACACTTAAAAACGGCTGACATTTCCAGAACCCGAAGAATTGTCTAAAAATACTCTTTTTGCGCCCCTACAACATACAAAATCATTATCCTACAACATTCCAACACTAGAGGTGTAGTAGTTTTTTAGAAACAGTGATCAATAAGTGAGAGTATTTGGCTTCATATAAAGTGGGTGGACAAAATCTAATTATAAAACTAGTTAAAATTTTGAATTACACCATTTTATTGCTCAAATAATAACGTGTATGTATATAACAATTAATATCTATAAGATGAACCTGAGATTAGTATATGTATTTTAGACAATTTTAGAAAAAATCGATATTTCTTAAAAAAATTGTACCCATTTACTAATAATTTTGAGATTGTTACTACTGAAATATATTCATGAATTTTCTGATTTTGATATTTCATTAGTAAATTTATCCATACGAATTAATATATTGTATTTTAAGTGAAATAATATATCGTATACTATTTTATAATTTGAATAAACAGTATATCTGCAAGTATAAAAAAAAATAATTTAAATTCTAAATAGTATATTTTAACCAGTGATTTTCCACCGGCACTAGGAACGAGCTCCCCGACTCTGTGCGACAATGGGTAATGAGAGGTCGAGAGCGTTGCTAGCAGCCACCACTAAAGTGTCTCTAGCTAATTAATTAAAGTGGCCCCTTATGACACTAATGAACATTCTTGCTGTTTCCGCTTAATGTAGCTTTTATATGGTGTGTTTAACCCTCACGAGGTGTGTGGCTATTTACAATACCTAGACTGTTTAATAATTTGTACTATTACTATCATAAAGATTAGAACATATTTGGTGTACATAATATGATTTTTAAATTTCAATTAAATATCAAGTATTTATAAATATATACAATATTTTTTCCTATAAATAAGAAGTTGAAAAAATTTTTAGTATTAAAACTACTACGGCATTGTATAATAACGATACTAATATATATATATATATATATATATATATATTATGTATTTTTTAAATCACATATATAATTCATACAAAATTACAACATACATTACGCCATACATAATGTTTTAACCTATTTAACACACACATAAGAGAGTCAAACATATCTAACGGTTTATCAGAGTACTGGTCCATTTATTGAGTAACCTTCCAAAGTAATGCCTGAGTGAAGGTAATTCTATACAAAGTTTCATAAATGTTTGATGGATAAATATTTCTATTACCTGTATTATATATACATTAATAATAAACTACCATAAACACTAATAATAAACTACGATATTACATAAATAATAGTTTCTAAACTGAGTCAATAACACAAAAAATATTATTTATAGTACTGCACTTAAACAGAAAAACACATAACACACGTTAAAAATAAAAAAAACCAACAAAATACATACTTACACACACAACATATATTGACATACACATAATTCTCTAGGAATATATAAATAATCCTAGCAACCCTACATACTAATAAAACACACCACTACAAATAATCGTAATTCAAGATATCGATGATATAGCATAAACATAAACTTCCTCATATAGTGTAACCGACACAAAAACTAACTGATCCAAAAATCATGGGATCATAGCAAAGAACTAAGCTCAATGTTCAATTTTGATTTTACTATAAAAACAATGCTAAACACTATTTATTTAAATGTTTTATTAAATTAAATATTTGCTCATAAGAGACGGTACTTTCCTAACCGAATACTTTGCTACATTCAGTATGATACTCAAATATAATACTTATATTGAAAGGGAATATAAATTTTAAATGTATGCTTGGTGGTAAATAACACAGGTATTTTATTTTATGTTTGATCATATGAAAATATTGTAACAAAATTTAGTTTATAGGTACTTAACTCAAATATTTATTACAAGAGGTTGCCGTAGACCAAATAGTTAAATGCCAGTTTACCCACCAGTTTGGAAGTGTGTTATATTCTTCACGAAAAATTGTGAAGAGACCTACAACCAACATATATTTCATCTTTACGAAAAATCGCGTGGTAATTGTTTTCATTAATTATACTAATCATGGCTACATTTTACAGTAGACTAACTGTTATATTTCAGTTGTATTTCAACAATATACATTCTAAATACTGGTTCTTCTTCATTATAATTTTTAACAAAACACTATGAGCAAACTATTTCAATATTTTAAACTCTACACCAAAGCAAGCAAATTTTACCATCTAACATGTATTTTGTAACAATTCTTTGTTAATTGTTGTAAAGATAATAACATAACTAATATAACTAAATGATAAAAATCATTTCGTTTGGAAAGACGGTGTGATTTGTTACTATTAAGTAAGAATCAGCCAAGTGATGGCGTGTACAGAGATAGCGGTCGGACATTTCTCATCAACTGTCACTGATAATTGACAGAGATAACGACTTTCAAACACTCACACTTTTATAAACGTTCACGTTTATTTCCTCTTTACAGAATCATAATAAGACTTTATTTCAAATTTGAATATTTTACCTTATTTTTATAATCATTTTACACAACCAGGCTCGTAAAAAAGTTCACCATTATGTTTGTTGCCATAAAAATAACTTGTAAAAATAGGTATAAATTATTTATAGTGCCATAAAACTTTGTAGGTGATAGAACACTTTTTTTATCGCGTAGTATCATATATTGTAGATACATTACAAATATACTTAATTTTCTTTAAATATTTGTTTAAAAACTTTTTGAAACCGTGAGAATTTTTTAATTCCTTATGTTAAAGAAAAAGATTCTTAAACAGCGATATTGTGATGAATAGGCAGAAGGTGAAAGAAAAACTTTTCTTTTCCAAAAGAGAAGCTTTTTAACACTTGTATAAAGCATGCTTTTGTATTATGCTTTTTTTGTGTAGCATTTATGGTATATTAGTATCAGCTATACTACGGCGAATGCCAAAAATCTTGTTATTAATTGTTGTAAAGGACACTTATTTTGGCAGTTTGACTTCCTTTAGTATTCTATTACTTATTTCCTCAAAATGGAAGGTTCAGATATGGAGGTTGTATATAATACAAGGAAAGGTGGCTGTGTAAATTATGACAACTAATATTAAATAATACTCATGTTTTTTGTCAATTATCATGGTCAAGGTCGTTGAACGTAATTCCAGACAAATGTTTCATTGAGTACAATGGACATTGTAGGCCTCTCTGAGTTTATTGTGCTAAATTAGCTAAAGGAACTTAAAAACTATAACATCAAACTCGTCACAGATAATCTTTGATAATAGTGTGATAAGCTGCAGCTGACGCGAGGTTCTATTCAATAGCCTACTATATATATATATATATATATATATATATATATATATATATATATATATATATATATATATATATATATATATATATATATAAATTGCCCAGTTCCAACAGGTCAAATATAATTAATAAGAGTCAAAATAATGTAACCATCAACCGTATGTCATATTAAAATGAAATATTATGGCAAGGATCGTTGTAAATCGTAGTCACTTAACTATAGGCGTACGAGACAAACTGGTGTTTAGTCGACTGTCACATTAGAGCTCCTTGTAGTTATAGTTACGGTATTGTAATGATATTTACACTCCATGGAACATGTTTTATCTTCATATTTCTTTCATATTTTACTATAAGATTGGACTATTTCCATTACAAGGATGATATTATATGTGAAAACTACTACTAGGATATATATACTATATAGGATATATAAAATATTTTTCACCTTCATAACAGAATGTTTTGTCAACCTTAAAAGTGCACTAGCAAATAAAATTTAATTTTGTATATAGAAAAATATATATAGCTTAGTTTGTAATGAAATTGCTAACCATCCAACGATCCATTATTGAAGTAAAATGCCTGTTTTAAAACGATGCAGTACTGTACTAGGTATTCAGCGTCGTTTTCAAAAATTAAAAAAAATAAAGTCTTGAAAAAACTTTATGATTTCAACTCATATTGACTGTCACCTAATTCATAACATATTTAGTTTAAGAACAAAACTAATGAGGTATTTAATTTACTAAACACCTCTGATATTTTTAAAACTTTTTTATATACAAAGTTCTATAATCATCTATCAGTAATAATAAAGATATGGTTTCGATTACTTTTATAGCAAAGAACGTGTATTTCTTACTATACAATAACAAGCTACATATGGTTGTAGCCTTCCTCAACGTTCCTTCTGTCTAAGAGTTTGGGGGAGTTTCATAAGAAACTTTCTTCGCAGTTTACATAAACACTTGAAACAGCGACAAACTTGTAATTATCTTTTCATAAACAATCGATAAATTAAAAAAAATAATCAATCAAACATCAAATACATGTTTAATACAAGTTTTGTAGCTGACTGGTAACGAATGGAAGGCAATAACTGTTTGGTTATAATGTCTACTGGTAATAATACTGGACATATTTTAGGGATACAAATTATTTTTAAAATATACGTATAAACTCTATTTAATATTACCGTTATACTATTTTAACCAGCTGATATACTAACACGTTCCAAAGGTGGATTTGGAACTTATGTATGCATTCAAATAATAATTATAAGCATATATTATATTCTTTGTTTTAAACTTGTAGTTAAAAAGCATGCCAGTGATAAAAAAATGTATAATTGTATTATTTATGGTTTGAGTGTATGTATTTAAAACCTCCTTTTCGTATTTATACTTACTAAGAGATGTTAGTTTATAATTCTAGTAATTATAACATAATCCATGTCGTTGTTGGAGTTGCCACTCCACAACTTCCCAACTAATCTCACTTAATCATTCGTAGAGTCAACAGGCAACTACTTCAATAGATTTACAGCAGTTGGTAACTAATGCTCATTTTACTCATGTGGATATACAGGTATAACAAATATTATATATATATATATATATATATATATATAGACAATTATATAATTTTTGCAGAACGAGTCAAAATACTGGTAAATCTAAGAAGACCAAATTTTACTCTCATTGATTGCATAATCAACATCGGCCTGTTTCTTTTATTATACTTATATATGGTTTGATTTTGTACTTCAACTAATTTCTATACACCTTGATTGATTCAATCAAATATTTCTGCTCAATTATCATAATTTGTGCATTTTTAAGACATTTTCGAGAAACCGTTAAGCCTCGATTTCATACTAAGTTAATGAAATTAATACAAGACTCCTCCAACAAAAATTGAACTCTCGTTGTTATTTTTATATTAAACAACAATATACATCAGAGCTCAGAGCAAAACATATTTATTTACCTTTAATTGTGGGCCATTTTATATAGCAACAACGTTAGTTAAAACTCTCACGCATCTACCTCTTGATATATGACTCGCCATCGAAACATAAAAGAACGAAAGATATACTGTCATGTCCTAATAATGGAAACTGAACAAGTATATTGTTCAATGTGTTTTGGAACTGAGGCTAAAGATAAAAATATGTTTTCTATGTCGGATTTGGTTCGAATGACACTTGGTATGAACAGTTACAGAAATATTAAATATTATAATTTCATTCAGGGGATTTTACAATAAAAACTACATCATGTATTTAAAGACATATGTCAATTAAATATGTTTGTTCAGGTAAGTTGTTTATAATAGGAGATTCTATTTAAGTGTTACTTTAATCTCACCACATCAGAGATCAAACAGTTTATCGGTGTTCAAGGGTACATGGCGAGGAGTCGAAAAGTGAAGAGAATGTAGAGTGTATTGTATAAAAGACCATGATGTACCGGTACCGGGCTTTGTGTTCTAATCTTCTATATTTTTTGTTTTTTATTTATTTTCATTTTTTTATCTGAGTCAGAAGTACGATTTTGTCTGAGATGTACGATGTACGATTTACGATTATCTGAGTCAGATATACAGATGTACGATCAACCAGTTTATCGGTGTTCAAGAGTACATGGCGAGGGGTCGAAAAATGAAGAGAATGTAGTGTGTATTGTATAAAAGACCATGATGTACCGGTACCGGGCTTTGTGTTCTAATTTTCTATATATTTAGTTTTTTCTTTATTTTCATTTTTTTATCTGAGTCAGATGTACGATTTTCTAGGGTAATACTTACCACTATTAAAATATATGTATAGCGTGTGGTTTCTTGTCACGAATATAATAATTTAAATAGATATATAAGCAGTAATGCATAATTGGAAAAAGGTCCAAAGGCATTATATATTCATTAAAATATAAAGTGACTCCTGTCTTAAAGTGAAATCCAATCCATCAAGCTACTTAAGACCTGTCTCACTGATTCTAATCCCTGCATAAAAAAATTCTCCCTTTTACGGTTGAACCTGCTTCCACCTAAGTAACCTATTTCCTATTGAAGTGAAACTTCAATAGTGAAACAAAGGATGTAACTCGATGATACTCGGTAACGATAATCTGATGAAATGTTGGGTAGGTGTAGGATGTTGAGTACTGGTGAATTAGGATAGCTGCTAATCTTGAGATGAAGGTGTTTGTTGAAGGGAGAACGTATCAGTGAGAAGAATTATATCCAGGAACGTAGAGGTTCCTTTCCAATACCCAGCAAAGCTAACGGTCACAACTTCTTTCCTTGAGTAAAATGTAGCTACATACTTGACGTATCCCATTCAAAATGGTGAATGGGGTTCTTTTCTAAAAACAAAAAAAAAAAAAAAAAAAAAAAAGATAAAAATCCTAAATTTACTAATTGTGTTGAATAGGATTATTAACATTCTTGTCGACTCTGTCCAATCATCATTAGCCATTAGCTTTCGCTCCAAATGCAGCTCCACTCTAACCCATTTATATTTTATTTGAAATGTTTGCATTGTTTCGTAAACAATGGTTATAATTATTAAAGAGAAATATTGCTTTTTAACACCTAATGTGACATAGATTATGCTCAAGATACAATATAATGGCTTTGGCAGATATATACTCAAATCGAATATAACTATGCATCATAAATAAGACCTCAGTATGTTTAATGTAACAATTTAAAAGTTACAAACTCTTTTCTTAATTTAAATTTATCTTTGTAGTTTAAACTAGTACTCTTAGTCATGAAGGTTTGTCAGTATTAGTTATAAAGTATATTTCCATCGGGTAAATATAAGTAACTTCAGACATACCTTTTCATTACGAAGTGCCGTAACACTCTGCTGAACTAATTATCTAACAAACTTCTTAATTAATTGAATGTGGGTTTACTTTTAAAGAAGATATATTATTCAACTTGTGATGTAATAATCCTTTAATTCAAGTTAATTTTGAAGTTTTCCACTCCAGATATAACCCACATTTCTTTACAACGTAAATTCACCCGACACATACTCCTTAATATAAAATTAAGTTAAATGTTATTCATTAAAAGAATACCAAAGAATATATGTATACATATATTTCTTGTCTATAACATTAAACATAAATATATGTGAATCTTTAAACGACAGACGAATTACATTCATTAATTAGTACTTTAACTTGTGAAATAACACCTTTTCATGATTTCTCAACTTCCAAATTATTTTTTTTCTGGATATTTATTAAAACAAAAATTCTTCTATAAATGTGATGATCAGGAAGAAAAGTCTTTACCGTGAACTCTTTGCATGGGTTGTTTGAGACACCCCAAAGGGAAATTTGTTCACTCATTATGGTATTTTTTCTCATAAAATAAATAGAATATATAAATAAATTAAATTGAATCAAAAAAAATTAAAAGATTCTGAATAAATATAATTATTTTTTTAGATAGTATTTTAAAATAATTAGTACGCCAACTCATATACGTACACTGGTATTGATATAACACGTAAAGTGATATTGACCAATCCGCCCATCCATATACGTACAGTGGTAATGACCCACCTGCCCACCCATATACGTACAGTGGTAATGACCCACCTGGCCTCCCATATACGTACAGTGGTAATGACCCACCTGCCCACCCATATACGTACAGTTGTAATGACCCACCTGCCCACCCATATACGTACAGTGGTAATGACCCACCTGCCCATCCATATACGTACAGTGGTAATGACCCACCTGGCCTCCCATATACGTACGTGATAATGACCCACCTGGCCTCCCATATACGTACAGTGGTAATGACCCACCCGCCCACCCATATACGTACAGTGGTAATGACCCACCTGCCCACCCATATACGTGCAGTGGTAATGACCCACCTGGCCTCCCATATACGTACAGTGGTAAAATAATAGTGGTAGACTACTATTATTTTAGATAGTAATTTAATTTTTTAAATATCTTTTCCTTTTTTTAATATTAAAGCTTTGTTTCATATATTACGTTTACTTTCAGTTGCGTACCTTCCAAATTATTTTTGCCACTAATTGTGTGTGTGTTTTTTTTTATTTTTTTTATTTAGAAAATGTGGAAAATTTTTAAAAATTATTTATTAATGTAAAATGAAATAGTTGAGGTTATTAATATTAAATTTCAATATTTTCAGGAACAAAACCCATTAAAAATAAATGAACATGAAGTTAAACAAGAAATCGAAAGAACAAAATCTTTTTAAACATTAATAGTAGGGAAAAGATGGGGATATTGCCGTCAAAAAAGGGGATTTCTGCGTCAAATTGACCTTTGGACCCACTTTCCTGGCCTCTGATTGGTCGACAGCGGTCACGTGACTTTTCCAAGATGGCGGCGCCCATTTCCCGCCAAATTTCCTAACCTCACTTTTCCTAACCTCAAATTTCCCGCCAAATTTCCTAACCCCCCTTCCCCCCACCTCAAATTTCCCTCAAATTCCCAAATTACCCTCAAATTTCCCCCAAATTACCCATTTTCCCTCACATTACCCACATTTCCCCCAAATTACCCTCACATTTCCCTCACATTACCCACATTTCCCCCAAATTACCCTCACTTTACCCAATTTCCCTCACATTTCCCTCAAATTACCCAATTTCCCTTCCCTCAAATTCCCACATTTCCCTCACATTTCCCCCAAATTACCCTCAAATTACCCAATTTCCCTCACATTTCCCCCAAATTACCCTCAAATTTCCCTCAAATTACCCAATTTTCCTCACATTTCCCCCAAATTTCCCTCAAATTCCCTCAAATTACCCCCAAATTTCCCTCAAATTCCCAAAATTCCCCAAATTACCCTCAAATTTCCCTCAAATAACCCCCAAATTACCCTCAAATTCCCAAATTACCCTCAAATTTCCCTCAAATTACCCAATTTCCCTCACATTACCTACATTTCCCCCCCCAAATTCCCTTGTTAGACTATGTAAAATACACTTTTTTTGTCCAATATGGCGTCTTTTTCCATGTTATACTATATAAAATTCACTTTTTTGTCCAATATGGCGTCTTTTTCCATGTTATACTATATAAAATGCACTTTTTTTGTCCAATATGGCGTCTTTTTCCATGTTAGACTATATAAAATGAACTTTTTTGTCCAATATGACGTCTTTCCCTCCTCAAAATTCCCTCCCAAAATTCCTCATCCAATATGGCGACCTTTCCCTTCGGGTACTTCCGGCGACCGTCGGCTACCTTTGTACGCTCTTAGCCTATGATGCACACGTCGTCTGCTGGTCGGGCGCGCATGCGCATGGACTTGCTACTCTGTGGATTATTTCATATATACACTATAACAAATTAATATTTCATACACTATAATAAAATTAATATTTCATATACTCTATGTGCTCGACCCGATCGTAGCGCACCTGGTGGCAAAACTTAGCGCATCCTTTCGGAACATGGCGCCTTCGGAAGGGAAGTCCCCGGTGGTAATTCCCCTTCTCAAATTCGGTCTTTATACTATATAAAATACACTCTTCCCATCTCATACTATATAAAATGCAAAAGATGGTGGCCATTTACATATGTACTATATAAAATGCTTTCGTGTACTTCCGGCAACCGTCGGCTACCTTCGTACACGTCGTCTGCTGGTCTGACGCACACCCAAATGCCACGCTCTGATTGGTTACCTCCCTACTTTACAAGTAATATTTCTCACACGTACTGTTAGACTACTTATTTAATTTAATTTTTCTCAAATTTTAACAAATACACAGTTAACATACGCTCTTATCTTTGGGTACTCATCCATGGCTTCCTACACTGTTACCTATACTTATCTATCGAATCACAGATCATCCTCAAGCCCCTACTTAACACTCTAGGCAACCCGCAATACACGTTTTAATTAAAAATCAAGGGACAGCTATTATTTATATTAATTATTTACTTCTTTTTTTATTTTTATTTAATTGTTACATACAAGGCCAACTGGTGTACGGTGACCGGGCTTTATCGCTGTTATCACATCACTTGACCTCAAAGGTCAACCCGTGGCTGTTATCAATCCCACAAGCATTGTTTTACATCCCGTATGAACGATGTACGAGTCTTTGTTACTAACTAGATGAACGAGCGTAGTCTTTGTTACTAACTAAGGCTGCTGGACCCTTTGATATATGATCTATTAACAACACAGTAGTCAGGGAAAATATGACATGGAACCCAAACCCCTTAAAATTTAGTTAAAATGTCCATAAATAGGGTTATTTGTGTACAAAATATGTTATAATTCCCTAAAAGCAATAAAATGCAGTGTCATAACAACGATATTTGTCCTAAACATTAAAAATTCCTTTAAAATACTCTTATAGAACCCCAGTTTGAGCTCAAAACAACGTACAAAACTGATGTAACACTTGTAAATTAATTGTTTAACCTACATAGCTATTTAGTTGACTCCAAACATTTGACAAAGTGTAAGTACCCAATATGAATAAATTCTCTATAATGTTCACATTTTAAGCTTGATTTTAACAAAACCTGGTGCTATTGATTCTTTGCACATTAACAAATAAACAAATAGTTAGTTGAAACGTCTCTGTTGTAGAAACCGTGGTATTAACAGTGAAAGTTTGGTTTCTTTTGACTATAATATACTCGATCTGAAAATGTATATACACCACTCCCAAAGACCAAAACACATGAAGAACCTAGAACATACAACACCCTTGATAGATCACCTTCCTATTCATCACATAAGGCCCTTGTTTGTCCACCCAGCTATTCTATGAAATTAAGTGGCAGAGAGGACTTTATAGCCCTAAATTCGCCTTATAAAGTAACAATAAAGTAGTTTTCATGTAATTTCCATCCAAAATACATATACAAACTACCTACCAAGCACTAATATCCTTCTATCCAGTAGTAAGACTCATGATTTACCCTACACACAGACATCTTTATAGGTCAGTTACATTCACAAAACATAAGACTATTGACAGACAACCTACTGTACATACAAGACGTACCATACACTCTACATAGAAGACGTTTGATTATCCACTCACATGACTTAATATACCATCATACTACCATGAAATTAGTCCTATTGACATACCCCTACCTATCCAATATACGTACCACACACCGTACATACAAGACTTATGTTTACCCACACACATACTAATCAAACAAGACTCATGATTGACCATCCATCTCCATAACATTCATGGATGACCACCTAACCATACATACGTACACCATAAAACCATGACTTAACAGTCCACACGCCTACTCAAAACACAACACCTCTGATAGATAATCCACCTAAACACTACATAAAACCTATGATTGACACTCAACATTCATGGATGACCACCTAACCATACATACGTACACCATAAAACCATGACTTAACAGTCCACACGCCTACTCAAAACACAACACCTCTGATAGATAATCCACCTAAACACTACATAAAACCTATGATTGACACTCAACATTCATGGATGACCACCTAACCATACATACGTACACCATAAAACCATGACTTAACAGTCCACACGCCTACTCAAAACACAACACCTCTGATAGATAATCCACCTAAACACTACATAAAACCTATGATTGACACTCAACATTCATGGATGACCACCTAACCATACATACGTACACCATAAAACCATGACTTAACAGTCCACACGCCTACTCAAAACACAACACCTCTGATAGATAATCCACCTAAACACTACATAAAACCTATGATTGACACTCAACATTCATGGATGACCACCTAACCATACATACGTACACCATAAAACCATGACTTAACAGTCCACACGCCTACTCAAAACACAACACCTCTGATAGATAATCCACCTAAACACTACATAAAACCTATGATTGACACTCAACATTCATGGATGACCACCTAACCATACATACGTACACCATAAAACCATGACTTAACAGTCCACACGCCTACTCAAAACACAACACCTCTGATAGATAATCCACCTAAACACTACATAAAACCTATGATTGACACTCAACATTCATGGATGACCACCTAACCATACATACGTACACCATAAAACCATGACTTAACAGTCCACACGCCTACTCAAAACACAACACCTCTGATAGATAATCGACCTAAACACTACATAAAACCTATGATTGACACTCAACATTCATGGATGACCACCTAACCATACATACGTACACCATAAAACCATGACTTAACAGTCCACACGCCTACTCAAAACACAACACCTCTGATAGATAATCCACCTAAACACTACATAAAACCTATGATTGACACTCAACATTCATGGATGACCACCTAACCATACATACGTACACCATAAAACCATGACTTAACAGTCCACACGCCTACTCAAAACACAACACCTCTGATAGATAATCCACCTAAACACTACATAAAACCTATGATTAACACTCAACATTCATGGATGACCACCTAACCATACATACGTACACCATAAAACCATGACTTAACAGTCCACACGCCTACTCAAAACACAACACCTCTGATAGATAATCCACCTAAACACTACATAAAACCTATGATTGACACTCAACATTCATGGATGACCACCTAACCATACATACGTACACCATAAAACCATGACTTAACAGTCCACACGCCTACTCAAAACACAACACCTCTGATAGATAATCCACCTAAACACTACATAAAACCTATGATTGACACTCAACATTCATGGATGACCACCTAACCATACATACGTACACCATAAAACCATGACTTAACAGTCCACACGCCTACTCAAAACACAACACCTCTGATAGATAATCCACCTAAACACTACATAAAACCTATGATTAACACTCAACATTCATGGATGACCACCTAACCATACATACGTACACCATAAAACCATGACTTAACAGTCCACACGCCTACTCAAAACACAACACCTCTGATAGATAATCCACCTAAACACTACATAAAACCTATGATTAACACTCAACATTCATGGATGACCACCTAACCATACATACGTACACCATAAAACCATGACTTAACAGTCCACACGCCTACTCAAAACACAACACCTCTGATAGATAATCCACCTAAACACTACATAAAACCTATGATTGACACTCAACATTCATGGATGACCACCTAACCATACATACGTACACCATAAAACCATGACTTAACAGTCCACACGCCTACTCAAAACACAACACCTCTGATAGATAATCCACCTAAACACTACATAAAACCTATGATTGACACTCAACATTCATGGATGACCACCTAACCATACATACGTACACCATAAAACCATGACTTAACAGTCCACACGCCTACTCAAAACACATCACCTCTGATAGATAATCCACCTAAACACTACATAAAACCTATGATTGACACTCAACATTCATGGATGACCACCAACCATACATACGTACACCATAAAACCATGACTTAACAGTCCACACGCCTACTCAAAACACAACACCTCTGATAGATAATCCACCTAACCACTACATAAAACCTTTGATTGATACTCAACATTCATGGATGACCTACCTACCAAACATACGAATTGACCACATTACCAAAGCATATGAAGGACCACCTACCATACATACGTACCACACACCATAAAACCATGACTTAACAGTCCACTCAAACATACTCAAAACACAACACCTCTGATAGATAATCCACCTAACCACTACTTAAAACCTTTGATTGACACTCAACATTCATGGATGACCTACCTACCAAACATACGAATTGACCACATTCTCAAAGCATAAGAAGGACCACCTACCACACATACATACCACACACCATAAAATCATAACTTAACAGTCCACCCGCCTACTCAAAACACAACACCTCTGATAGATAATCCACCTAAACATTACATAAAACCTTACATTGACACCCAACATTCATGGATGACCTACCTACCAAACATACGAATTGACTACATTACCAAAGCATATGAAGGACCACCTACCATACATACGTACCACACACCATAAAATCATGACTTAACAGTCCACCCGCCTACCTCTGCACACACAATTCCTTATGACACACCCTAAACATACCACTCATCCTACAGACAAAACTCCTAGAGAACTACCCATCCACCATAAAAACAGTATTGCTTCATTTAATCATGTTTTAAAATAACATTATTACACTGTAAGATAGGTTTAATACAGCTAAAGACCTAAAGTGTTACCTAAAATTCTGTTTTATATGAGAGCCGTTGGTGGAAAACATCCAAACTAAACATAGAAAATAGGAATCAGCTAGTAGTTTCATAGAAATTCTGCTATACAACTAAAAAAATATGAGAAAAAATTAGGTTTAAAAACAATGAACACAGAAAAAATTAGGTTTAAAAACAATGAACACAGAAAAAATTAGGTTTAAAAACAATGAACACAGAAAAAATTAGGTTTAAAAACAATGAGAACAGAAAAAATTAGATTAAAAAAATGAACATAGAAAAAGTTAGGTTAAAAAAATGAACACAGAAAAAGTTAGGTTAAAAAAAGAACACAGAAAAAGTTAGGTTAAAAAAAATAAACATAGAAAAAGTTAGGTTAGCAAACATCAGAAAAGTAAGTCTAGCAAACAACCGAAAGGTTGATTGCTATCCTTACTTTTCCGAAAAGTTGTTAAAATTAACAAAAGTCAAAAAATGTCCCATTTTATGACTTTTGTTAATTTTAACTGAACTTTTCTGATGTTTGCTAACCTAACTTTTTCTATGTTTATTTTTTTTAACCTAACTTTTTCTGTGTTCTTTTTTTAACCTAACTTTTTCTGTGTTCATTTTTTTAACCTAACTTTTTCTATGTTCATTTTTTTAATCTAATTTTTTCTGTTCTCATTGTTTTTAAACCTAATTTTTTCTGTGTTCATTGTTTTTAAACCTAATTTTTTCTGTGTTCATTGTTTTTAAACCTAATTTTTTCTGTGTTCATTGTTTTTAAACCTAATTTTTTCTCATATTTTTTTAGTTGTATAGCAGAATTTCTATGAAACTACTAGCTGATTCCTATTTTCTATGTTTAGTTTGGATGTTTTCCACCAACGGCTCTCATATAAAACAGAATTTTAGGTAACACTTTAGGTCTTTAGCTGTATTAAACCTATCTTACAGTGTAATAATGTTATTTTAAAACATGATTAAATGAAGCAATACTGTTTTTATGGTGGATGGGTAGTTCTCTAGGAGTTTTGTCTGTAGGATGAGTGGTATGTTTAGGGTGTGTCATAAGGAATTGTGTGTGCAGAGGTAGGCGGGTGGACTGTTAAGTCATGATTTTATGGTGTGTGGTACGTATGTATGGTAGGTGGTCCTTCATATGCTTTGGTAATGTAGTCAATTCGTATGTTTGGTAGGTAGGTCATCCATGAATGTTGGGTGTCAATATAAGGTTTTATGTAATGTTTAGGTGGATTATCTATCAGAGGTGTTGTGTTTTGAGTAGGCGGGTGGACTGTTAAGTTATGATTTTATGGTGTGTGGTATGTATGTGTGGTAGGTGGTCCTTCTTATGCTTTGAGAATGTGGTCAATTCGTATGTTTGGTAGGTAGGTCATCCATGAATGTTGAGTGTCAATCAAAGGTTTTAAGTAGTGGTTAGGTGGATTATCTATCAGAGGTGTTGTGTTTTGAGTATGTTTGAGTGGACTGTTAAGTCATGGTTTTATGGTGTGTGGTACGTATGTATGGTAGGTGGTCCTTCATATGCTTTGGTAATGTGGTCAATTCGTATGTTTGGTAGGTAGGTCATCCATGAATGTTGAGTGTCAATCAAAGGTTTTATGTAGTGGTTAGGTGGATTATCTATCAGAGGTGTTGTGTGTTGAGTAGGCGTGTGGACTGTTAAGTCATGGTTTTATGGTGTACGTATGTATGGTTGGTGGTCATCCATGAATGTTGAGTGTCAATCATAGGTTTTATGTAGTGTTTAGGTGGATTATCTATCAGAGGTGATGTGTTTTGAGTAGGCGTGTGGACTGTTAAGTCATGGTTTTATGGTGTACGTATGTATGGTTAGGTGGTCATCCATGAATGTTGAGTGTCAATCATAGGTTTTATGTAGTGTTTAGGTGGATTATCTATCAGAGGTGTTGTGTTTTGAGTAGGCGTGTGGACTGTTAAGTCATGGTTTTATGGTGTACGTATGTATGGTTAGGTGGTCATCCATGAATGTTGAGTGTCAATCATAGGTTTTATGTAGTGTTTAGGTGGATTATCTATCAGAGGTGTTGTGTTTTGAGTAGGCGTGTGGACTGTTAAGTCATGGTTTTATGGTGTACGTATGTATGGTTAGGTGGTCATCCATGAATGTTGAGTGTTAATCATAGGTTTTATGTAGTGTTTAGGTGGATTATCTATCAGAGGTGTTGTGTTTTGAGTAGGCGTGTGGACTGTTAAGTCATGGTTTTATGGTGTACGTATGTATGGTTAGGTGGTCATCCATGAATGTTGAGTGTTAATCATAGGTTTTATGTAGTGTTTAGGTGGATTATCTATCAGAGGTGTTGTGTTTTGAGTAGGCGTGTGGACTGTTAAGTCATGGTTTTATGGTGTACGTATGTATGGTTAGGTGGTCATCCATGAATGTTGAGTGTCAATCATAGGTTTTATGTAGTGTTTAGGTGGATTATCTATCAGAGGTGTTGTGTTTTGAGTAGGCGTGTGGACTGTTAAGTCATGGTTTTATGGTGTACGTATGTATGGTTAGGTGGTCATCCATGAATGTTGAGTGTCAATCATAGGTTTTATGTAGTGTTTAGGTGGATTATCTATCAGAGGTGTTGTGTTTTGAGTAGGCGTGTGGACTGTTAAGTCATGGTTTTATGGTGTACGTATGTATGGTTAGGTGGTCATCCATGAATGTTGAGTGTTAATCATAGGTTTTATGTAGTGTTTAGGTGGATTATCTATCAGAGGTGTTGTGTTTTGAGTAGGCGTGTGGACTGTTAAGTCATGGTTTTATGGTGTACGTATGTATGGTTAGGTGGTCATCCATGAATGTTGAGTGTCAATCATAGGTTTTATGTAGTGTTTAGGTGGATTATCTATCAGAGGTGTTGTGTTTTGAGTAGGCGTGTGGACTGTTAAGTCATGGTTTTATGGTGTACGTATGTATGGTTAGGTGGTCATCCATGAATGTTGAGTGTCAATCATAGGTTTTATGTAGTGTTTAGGTCGATTATCTATCAGAGGTGTTGTGTTTTGAGTAGGCGTGTGGACTGTTAAGTCATGGTTTTATGGTGTACGTATGTATGGTTAGGTGGTCATCCATGAATGTTGAGTGTCAATCATAGGTTTTATGTAGTGTTTAGGTGGATTATCTATCAGAGGTGTTGTGTTTTGAGTAGGCGTGTGGACTGTTAAGTCATGGTTTTATGGTGTACGTATGTATGGTTAGGTGGTCATCCATGAATGTTGAGTGTCAATCATAGGTTTTATGTAGTGTTTAGGTGGATTATCTATCAGAGGTGTTGTGTTTTGAGTAGGCGTGTGGACTGTTAAGTCATGGTTTTATGGTGTACGTATGTATGGTTAGGTGGTCATCCATGAATGTTGAGTGTCAATCATAGGTTTTATGTAGTGTTTAGGTGGATTATCTATCAGAGGTGTTGTGTTTTGAGTAGGCGTGTGGACTGTTAAGTCATGGTTTTATGGTGTACGTATGTATGGTTAGGTGGTCATCCATGAATGTTGAGTGTCAATCATAGGTTTTATGTAGTGTTTAGGTGGATTATCTATCAGAGGTGTTGTGTTTTGAGTAGGCGTGTGGACTGTTAAGTCATGGTTTTATGGTGTACGTATGTATGGTTAGGTGGTCATCCATGAATGTTGAGTGTCAATCATAGGTTTTATGTAGTGTTTAGGTGGATTATCTATCAGAGGTGTTGTGTTTTGAGTAGGCGTGTGGACTGTTAAGTCATGGTTTTATGGTGTACGTATGTATGGTTAGGTGGTCATCCATGAATGTTGAGTGTCAATCATAGGTTTTATGTAGTGTTTAGGTGGATTATCTATCAGAGGTGTTGTGTTTTGAGTAGGCGTGTGGACTGTTAAGTCATGGTTTTATGGTGTACGTATGTATGGTTAGGTGGTCATCCATGAATGTTGAGTGTCAATCATAGGTTTTATGTAGTGTTTAGGTGGATTATCTATCAGAGGTGTTGTGTTTTGAGTAGGCGTGTGGACTGTTAAGTCATGGTTTTATGGTGTACGTATGTATGGTTAGGTGGTCATCCATGAATGTTATGGAGATGGATGGTCAATCATGAGTCTTGTTTGATTAGTATGTGTGTGGGTAAACATAAGTCTTGTATGTACGGTGTGTGGTACGTATATTGGATAGGTAGGGGTATGTCAATAGGACTAATTTCATGGTAGTATGATGGTATATTAAGTCATGTGAGTGGATAATCAAACGTCTTCTATGTAGAGTGTATGGTACGTCTTGTATGTACAGTAGGTTGTCTGTCAATAGTCTTATGTTTTGTGAATGTAACTGACCTATAAAGATGTCTGTGTGTAGGGTAAATCATGAGTCTTACTACTGGATAGAAGGATATTAGTGCTTGGTAGGTAGTTTGTATATGTATTTTGGATGGAAATTACATGAAAACTACTTTATTGTTACTTTATAAGGCGAATTTAGGGCTATAAAGTCCTCTCTGCCACTTAATTTCATAGAATAGCTGGGTGGACAAACAAGGGCCTTATGTGATGAATAGGAAGGTGATCTATCAAGGGTGTTGTATGTTCTAGGTTCTTCATGTGTTTTGGTCTTTGGGAGTGGTGTATATACATTTTCAGATCGAGTATATTATAGTCAAAAGAAACCAAACTTTCACTGTTAATACCACGGTTTCTACAACAGAGACGTTTCAACTAACTATTTGTTTATTTGTTAATGTGCAAAGAATCAATAGCACCAGGTTTTGTTAAAATCAAGCTTAAAATGTGAACATTATAGAGAATTTATTCATATTGGGTACTTACACTTTGTCAAATGTTTGGAGTCAACTAAATAGCTATGTAGGTTAAACAATTAATTTACAAGTGTTACATCAGTTTTGTACGTTGTTTTGAGCTCAAACTGGGGTTCTATAAGAGTATTTTAAAGGAATTTTTAATGTTTAGGACAAATATCGTTGTTATGACACTGCATTTTATTGCTTTTAGGGAATTATAACATATTTTGTACACAAATAACCCTATTTATGGACATTTTAACTAAATTTTAAGGGGTTTGGGTTCCATGTCATATTTTCCCTGACTACTGTGTTGTTAATAGATCATATATCAAAGGGTCCAGCAGCCTTAGTTAGTAACAAAGACTACGCTCGTTCATCTAGTTAGTAACAAAGACTCGTACATCGTTCATACGGGATGTAAAACAATGCTTGTGGGATTGATAACAGCCACGGGTTGACCTTTGAGGTCAAGTGATGTGATAACAGCGATAAAGCCCGGTCACCGTACACCAGTTGGCCTTGTATGTAACAATTAAATAAAAATAAAAAAAGAAGTAAATAATTAATATAAATAATAGCTGTCCCTTGATTTTTAATTAAAACGTGTATTGCGGGTTGCCTAGAGTGTTAAGTAGGGGCTTGAGGATGATCTGTGATTCGATAGATAAGTATAGGTAACAGTGTAGGAAGCCATGGATGAGTACCCAAAGATAAGAGCGTATGTTAACTGTGTATTTGTTAAAATTTGAGAAAAATTAAATTAAATAAGTAGTCTAACAGTACGTGTGAGAAATATTACTTGTAAAGTAGGGAGGTAACCAATCAGAGCGTGGCATTTGGGTGTGCGTCAGACCAGCAGACGACGTGTACGAAGGTAGCCGACGGTTGCCGGAAGTACACGAAAGCATTTTATATAGTACATATGTAAATGGCCACCATCTTTTGCATTTTATATAGTATGAGATGGGAAGAGTGTATTTTATATAGTATAAAGACCGAATTTGAGAAGGGGAATTACCACCGGGGACTTCCCTTCCGAAGGCGCCATGTTCCGAAAGGATGCGCTAAGTTTTGCCACCAGGTGCGCTACGATCGGGTCGAGCACATAGAGTATATGAAATATTAATTTTATTATAGTGTATGAAATATTAATTTGTTATAGTGTATATATGAAATAATCCACAGAGTAGCAAGTCCATGCGCATGCGCGCCCGACCAGCAGACGACGTGTGCATCATAGGCTAAGAGCGTACAAAGGTAGCCGACGGTCGCCGGAAGTACCCGAAGGGAAAGGTCGCCATATTGGATGAGGAATTTTGGGAGGGAATTTTGAGGAGGGAAAGACGTCATATTGGACAAAAAAGTTCATTTTATATAGTCTAACATGGAAAAAGACGCCATATTGGACAAAAAAAGTGCATTTTATATAGTATAACATGGAAAAAGATGCCATATTGGACAAAAAAGTGAATTTTATATAGTATAACATGGAAAAAGACGCCATATTGGACAAAAAAAGTGTATTTTACATAGTCTAACAAGGGAATTTGGGGGGGGAAATGTAGGTAATGTGAGGGAAATTGGGTAATTTGAGGGAAATTTGAGGGTAATTTGGGAATTTGAGGGTAATTTGGGGGTTATTTGAGGGAAATTTGAGGGTAATTTGGGGAATTTTGGGAATTTGAGGGAAATTTGGGGGTAATTTGAGGGAATTTGAGGGAAATTTGGGGGAAATGTGAGGAAAATTGGGTAATTTGAGGGAAATTTGAGGGTAATTTGGGGGAAATGTGAGGGAAATTGGGTAATTTGAGGGTAATTTGGGGGAAATGTGAGGGAAATGTGGGAATTTGAGGGAAGGGAAATTGGGTAATTTGAGGGAAATGTGAGGGAAATTGGGTAAAGTGAGGGTAATTTGGGGGAAATGTGGGTAATGTGAGGGAAATGTGAGGGTAATTTGGGGGAAATGTGGGTAATGTGAGGGAAAATGGGTAATTTGGGGGAAATTTGAGGGTAATTTGGGAATTTGAGGGAAATTTGAGGTGGGGGGAAGGGGGGTTAGGAAATTTGGCGGGAAATTTGAGGTTAGGAAAAGTGAGGTTAGGAAATTTGGCGGGAAATGGGCGCCGCCATCTTGGAAAAGTCACGTGACCGCTGTCGACCAATCAGAGGCCAGGAAAGTGGGTCCAAAGGTCAATTTGACGCAGAAATCCCCTTTTTTGACGGCAATATCCCCATCTTTTCCCTACTATTAATTACTCCCATCAATACTAATAGTAATATTTCACAATACTATATTTGATAACTGCATAACAACGACTAAACAGACACTGGGTGGGTTCTAACCAAGGCTAGTAAATAGGATGTTGGCCTTCTTCATAAACTGTAACTTATGACTACGTGAAAAGGGGTGTGTGACGTCACGGCAAGACCCGGCGGCCGCTCCGCGACACGAGTGTGTACAACGAAAACAGTAGTTCACTTCATTACAACATTAAAGTCACTTTATAATACATTTAAACCACACATTTACTATGAGTTCATTATATATGTATAAGTCAACGTAAACTTTACTAGTTTAAGTTTAAATAAAAAAACATGTGTTTTAAGTGTAAAATTAGTTTTAAACAAACAAAAACTGCGTTGATTTCACTGTACTCAATAAAATCTACTTTTTTTTTTTTTTAAAGGAGAGGCCGATCTCCTCCTTAACCTTACTCTGACCATTCCCCATAGACCATTGATCTGTGCGAAGAACTTATTCAGACAGAGTAAGGGGGCGAACCTGTACAGTACAAGGTGAATATTACTGATAAATCTTCCAGTCTAGGCCGGATTCGAACCAGCGCTATCTCTAACCCAAGCTCAAAGTCCTGACGCCTTAGACCACTCGGCCACCGGCTCGCCCAAAACTCATTACTGATAATTTAAAAAAAATGTTTTTAGAAAAACTATTATAGTCAAATTCAATAATTTAAATTCTTTTGTTGATTTTCAAACTTCTTTACTTTACTTTTTGATGTATACTAAACAAATAAGTCCACCGTAAACTAATCAATTCGCAAAATAAATATGTTTTACAAAATAAGTTTTGATATTTGTACGTTATTATTTAAAATTGAAGTAAAAATAAAATAATGCTTAATTTTTTATTTTCAAATCAGTAATTAAATTTAATTATATTTGTATGTAAGTAAATATAAAATTGTCAAGAAATAAGCCAACCTTTTATGCTCTTTATAAGACATTTATGTACGGCTCTGTTAATCAACAATAAATTTCGAAATGTTCATGAACCATTACAATACTTTATCTAAAAGGCATAAAGATATATGCCTTTTTTTACTTAAGCTTCAACATAAGCCACCCAATCGTAAGTACTGACAGTAATTTAAGTCTACTCGTACACATACAGACGTCAAAAACGTAACACAAATCACATATTGTAACAATATAGTACAAGGATAGTGACCCATTCACCCAGCCGTACACATACAGTAGTAATGACTCACCCAACCACTCATACACCTACAGTGGTAATGACCCACCCACCCATACAAATACGGTAATAATGATATTAACTCTGTTAAATATAATAATAAATAAAGTGCCACTGTACGTTTATGGGTATTGCTGTAGTTTTCTGTGTGGGGAGTGTGGTTTTTTTCTTTATTTTTATTGGTGTAAGATTGGTAATTAGCTGTAATAGTGTCATATATCACACAGAGAAATATATCCTCCCACCCTCCCATACACTATATAAACATACTCATGTAACTTAACATGTTCTTTAATTACTATTCATTAATTTAGTCCCTACTAAATTGATATAATATGTAGAATTTATTAATAGTACAATTTAGCAGGGAAGTTCACGTTTTGTGATATATACTTAAAACTGGTAATAACAGGTATATTTGTAACATGTTAATAATAGATAATAATAATAAATGTACTTTACAAGTGAATAATATTGAGTATATTTTTTGTAGCCTATTGCTACTCCTTTGTAATTAAATTAGCTACAATCTAAAATACATATATTAGATCAATTTATTCATAGATTATAAACAATAATGAAAATAGGTTTTATTGACCATATTTTTTATTTTCGTTTATGTTCAAAGGTTTTTTTCCAACATCTCTTGAAGTTGCTTTCAGGTATTTCAACCATATATTTACCCTGGTAGGTACTTGTTTCCAATAAGCTTTTACCTCTTTTGCATGATGATAAATAATATGAAAACACGTTTATGTTCATGTTTTTACAATATGGGGCTGCTTTGACTCACGTTTTGTAAAAAATATCTTTTTTAATTTTAAAAAGAAAAAAGAGACGCTGTCCAACCATTTTGTTAAATGTACTACGCCCCCTTAAGATAGATTTCTTACCTGGCTGACAATAATGGGTTGTTAGGCAAATATTTTAGTTTTCCCGTTAAATTCCTATAGAGTGCGTATTTATTTATTTATTCGTAACATAACCTGCTAGATAAGACAGTCATTATCTCCAATTTAATTTGCACCTTAAAACATAACATATAGAACTACGACATAGTTAGCAATATGTTTGCTGTACAATAGTGTGTTCGCATTCTCTAACAAACTATAATTATTTCCTAAAAGTTCAGTAAAGTTGCGTGAATTAGGTTTTATATCAAGACCTGAGCAGTTTACTTTTGTAGACTAATCCTAATATATTTATTAGACATAGCATGGAATTATAATAATGAAACATAGATGTACTCTTGTGTAACAAAGATTAATAGCGTAAAAGTGATACTTTTTTTACAAAACTACAGAAAATGTCATAAAATACTAATGTTTGCTTAGTTTAATTTATGAAAACTTTACGCAGGTGCAATATTTCTCACCATAAAGTAAAAGTTTCTTGTTAACTGACATCAGTGTTCCGTCTGACATCAGTGTTCCGTCTGACATCAGTGTTCCGTCTGACATCAGTGTTCCGTCTGACATCAGTGTTCCGTCTGACATCAGTGTTCCGTCTGACATCAGTGTTCCGTCTGACATCAGTGTTCCGTCTGACATCAGTGTTCCGTCTGACATCAGTGTTCCGTCTGACATCAGTGTTCCGTCTGACATCAGTGTTCCGTCTGACATCAGTGTTCCGTCTGACATCAGTGTTTCGTCTGAAAATTCTGTAAAACTTCCCACTTTAAACATACAACCGAACAGTTTTATAGATGATGTATAATATATAATTTGTACTATAAAAAAGATGTTCAGAAAAAAGAAATACTTTACCACTAGAGCGAGTGATATGTATTTTATTTGTCACGCTCAGAATTAAACAAACTTTGAACAAGACATAATTGAGGGGCTGGCGTTGACTGACGTCAGAAATACTGTGTGTGCGCGTATGAAAACTCAAGTAATCCAGCCATATTACGAGTACTTGGCTCGTTGAACCAAATATACCTCTTCTTTTTTAGGTTCTACTATTATTATAAGGTTGGACCTATTAAAGTACGGCTGATAGTTTGCGCAACTACCCTTTGAGATAAAACAATATAATAAACCACGATGCGTTGTTTTGAACACCACGCGCTAGAATTAAAGGGCTGAAAAGGAATCGTAATAAGATAAAAAGTGTCAAATTTATGTGTGGTAGTAAATTGTTCTTGATAAATATGTTGTGGACATTATTGTTGGTATAAATAAATGCCATTGTGTTTCCCTTTCATCCACGTTTAGTAAACATTATTGTTTAATCCTCTATTTTTAATTGTTGCTAAAGGAACAATAATTTTTAATCTAAAAAATGCTAGCAAGTAAAAAGATTCAATAAATCCCTTGAGAAAACTTCAAGCTTCATCAAACGTTTATCGAATAGTTTGTGGTTATTTTAAAACCAGTTTCACTCTAACCACCAAACTTCTAGTCAAAGCGTCCCCAGACTGAGCTTATTTCACTAATTAGAACTTCACTAAGGCAATCGTTTTTATATAAGATTTGAATATTCAATTTAACTATAAATATAATAAATTTTTCCTTTTTACCTTAATATAACATTCATAATATATAACACTTTATTTCTCAATAAGTAGTTTTGTTTTTAATTTTACTTGGCATTTATTTCCCCACAATACCGGTTAGTTTTTTAAGCACAAAATAAGGTCTTTGTGAACATATAAACGTAATTTAAAATATTATTGGGACCTTTCTGCTTTTAGGAATCCAGATAGTTTGATAAAAAACTTCGCTTGGTAGTTCAACTGGCACCTCGGGCACGGGAATCCCTTAAAGTATGTTTTTGGCCATGAGAAACACGGAGAGAGATTTAGAGAGTATCAGTTATTCAAAATGTAAATATGATGCTTATGAAATCTTAACACATGTTGAATGAGAATAATAACGTTTATATATCTATTTCATTGTGTCGGTGAATTTTTTTAAACATAGAATAAATGGCAGCACGTGTCACTGTCTGCACGTCCTCTATAAACATAGAATGAATGACGGCACGTGTCACTGTCTGTGCGACCTCTATAAACATAGAATGAATGGCGGCACGTGTCTCTGTCTGTGCATCCTCTATAAACATAGAATGAATGGTGGCACGTATCACTGTCTGCGCGTCCTCTATAAACATATAATGAATGGCGGCACGTGTCACTGTGTGCGCGTCCTCTATAAACATAGAATATATGACGGCACGTATCTTTGTCGGTTCGTCCTCTATAAAAATAGAATGAATGGCGGTATGTGTCACTGTCTGCGCGTCCTCTATAAACATATAATGAATGACGGCACGTGTCTCTGTCTGTGCATCCTCTATAAACATAGATTGAATGGTGGCACGTGTCACTGTCTGCGCGTCCTCTATAAACATAACATAAGTGACGGAAATAATTAAAAAAAAAAAATTCTTTGTACTCGTAGTTTTTCCCAGAGATGGTTTTAAAATATGGCTTCATTCGCTTCCGACTGTAGGGCTCTGCAACACTAAATCTTAATCAAAGTATCGATGGTAATCTAAAAAATTAATTTTATTTATTTAATTGATCATCAGCTGCAAAATAAAATAAGTGATATGAAATTGCACTCGATTGCAGTGAGTAAGCCACAGTGACTAAACGTACCATTATTTTACTTAATACAGTTTAGCCACTAATATTTGTAGTCATGGTCACATGCTGAGGCCGTGGGTCAGGGTCTCACCAGCGCAGCGAAGTACGGGGTTGGTATGAGAAGCGTGCAGGGGTGTCACCTAGTTATTCGTATTTTCGACAAAATGTATTACGAAATTTGATTATTATATACAATTTATTACTTATAAAGTGCCTTATAAAATCAATTGTGTATGGATTTGCATTCATACATTAAACATACTTAAGGCCCTGTTTATGAAACGCTGAGCTAAAACGATTATAAAAATAATATTGGTTGTTTTAAGCTTCTTGCAGACGTTTAACCAAATAATATTTATTTCGAACTCCTAAATGCCGCTTGACATTCAAATACACTAGACAATTTAATACATAAAAACATGTTTTCAATTTTGTATCATATATTTCTCATGTTTATAAATAATTTGAGTTTTGTTAATTATTTTAAACTGCATTTTTATATAGTAGAATGCAATGCATGTTATTAAAGGTGGAACACGAACCTAATTGACAGTGAATGCACTCAAGTGTGCCACACAACTTTATTAACTTAGATCACTTTACATCTCTGGGTTAAAGAGGAAATTACTTAAAGTCAGGATATTTAGCAACTAACTCCCAACTTTAATTACCTAGAAACTAGAGATATTGCGCAAAAGACTATTTCACTAATTATAAATAATGGCATGTTTTCACTATATAAACGAGAATGTGGTATAAAATTACATATTATGCATTTGTGAAATTTTAGCTGTAGTTATTAAAATTTAAGTTTTACAGTTCTTTATTTGTTTAATTATTGCATGTAATCTCTATAATTCATTATTTTCCAACAAGTAGTTGTAGGCCTACACATATTTGTATAGTATAATTCAAGCCCACTCCTGCCTGGAATGGTACACCGTACGCCCTGAAGGTTCTCAGTTGACTATAGTTTACTATTCACGTACCTGTATAGTAGGCCTAGAGCCCATTCCTGCCTGGGTTGACACACCGTACGCCCTGGAGGTTCTCAGCTGCCTATAGTTCACTATTAACGTATCTGTATAGTAAATCCAAAGCCCATTCCTGCCTGGGTTGACACCCCGTACGCCCTGAAGGTTCTCAGCTGCCTATAGTTTACTATTAACGTATCTGTATAGTAAATCCAAAGCCCATTCCTGCCTGGGTTGACACACCGTACGCCCTGAAGGTTCTCAGCTGCCTATAGTTTACTATTAACGTATCTGTATAGTAAATCCAAAGCCCATTCCTGCCTGGGTTGACACCCCGTACGCCCTGAAGGTTCTCAGCTGCCTATAGTTTACTATTAACGTATCTGTATAGTAAATCCAAAGCCCATTCCTGCCTGGGTTGACACACCGTACGCCCTGAAGGTTCTCAGCTGCCTATAGTTTACTATTAACGTATCTGTATAGTAAATCCAAAGCCCATTCCTGCCTGGGTTGACACACCGTACGCCCTGAAGGTTCTCAGCTGCCTATAGTTTACTATTAACGTATCTGTATAGTAAATCCAAAGCCCATTCCTGCCTGGGTTGACACCCCGTACGCCCTGAAGGTTCTCAGCTGCCTATAGTTTACTATTAACGTATCTGTATAGTAAATCCAAAGCCCATTCCTGCCTGGGTTGACACACCGTACGCCCTGAAGGTTCTCAGTTGACTATAGTTTACTATTCACGTACCTGTATAGTAGGTCCAGAGCCCATTCCTGCCTGGGTTGCCACACCGTACGCCCTGGAGGTTCTCAGCTGCCTATAGTTCACTATTCACGTATCTGTATAGTAGGTCCAGAGCCCATTCCTGCCTGGATTGATACACCCTAAGCCCTGGAGTTTCTCAGCTGCCTATAGTTTACTATTCACGTATCTGTAGAGTAGGTCAAGAGCCCATTCCTGCCTGGGTTGCCACACCGTACGCCCTGGAGGTTCTCAGCTGACTATAGTTTACTATTCACGTACCTGTATAGTAGGTCCAGAGCCCATTCCTGCCTGGGTTGCCACACCGTACGCCCTGGAGGTTCTCAGCTGCCTATAGTTCACTATTCACGTATCTGTATAGTAGGTCCAGAGCCCATTCCTGCCTGGATTGATACACCCTAAGCCCTGGAGATTGTCAGCTGCCAATAGTTCACTATTCACGTATCTGTAGAGTAGGTCCAGAGCCCTTTCCTGCCTGGACTGATACACCCTAAGCCCTGGAGGTTCTCAGCTGCCTATAATTTACTATTCACTTACCAGAACAGTAGGCCTAAAGCTCATTCCTGCCTGGGTTGACACACCGTACGCCCTGGAGGTTCTCAGCTGCCTATAGTTCACTATTCACGTATCTGTATAGTAGGTCCAGAGCCCATTCCTGCCTGGATTGATACACCCTAAGCCCTGGAGATTGTCAGCTGCCAATAGTTCACTATTCACGTATCTGTATAGTAGGTCCAGAGCCCATTCCTGCCTGGATTGATACACCCTAAGCCCTGGAGATTGTCAGCTGCCAATAGTTCACTATTCACGTATCTGTATAGTAGGTCCAGAGCCCATTCCTGCCTGGGTTGCCACACCGTACGCCCGGGAGGTTCTCAGCTGCCTATAGTTCACTATTCACGTATCTGTATAGTAGGTCCAGAGCCCATTCCTGCCTGGGTTGATACACCCTAATCCCTGGAGTTTCTCAGCTGCCTATAGTTTACTATTCACGTATCTGTATAGTAGGTCCAGAGCCCATTCCTGCCTGGGTTGACACACCATATGCCCTGGAGGTACTCAGCTGCCTATAGTTAACTATTAACGTATCTGTATAGTAGGTCAAGAGCCCATTCCTGCCTGGGTTAACACACCGTACGCCCTGAAGGATTTCAGTTGCCTATAGTTCACTATTAAAGTATCTGTATAGTAGGTTTAGAGCCCATTCCTGTTTGGGTTGACACACCATACGCCCTGGAGGTTCTCAGCTGCCTATAGTTTACTATTCACTTACCAGAACAGTAGGCCTAAAGCTCATTCCTGCCTGGGTTGACACACCGTACGCCCTGGAGGTTCTCAGCTGCCTATAGTTCACTATTCACGTATCTGTATAGTTGGTCAAGAGCCCATTCCAGCCTGGGTTAACACACCGTACGCCCTGGAGGATTTCAGCTGCCTATAGTTCACTATTAAAGTATCTGTATAGTAGGTCAAGAGCCTATTCCTGCCTGGGTTGACACACCGTACGCCCTGAAGGTTCTCAGCTGCCTATAGTTTACTATTCACTTACCAGAACAGTAGGCCTAAAGCCCATTCCTGCCTGGGTTGACACACCGTACGCCCTGGAGGTTCTCAGCTGCCTATAGTTTACTATTCACGTATCTGTATAGTAGGTTTAGAGCCCATTCCTGTTTGGGTTGACACACCATACGCCCTGGAGGTTCTCAGCTGCCTATAGTTTACTATTCACTTACCAGAACAGTAGGCCTAGAGCCCATTCCTGCCTGGGTTGACACACCGTACGCCCTGGAGGTTCTCAGCTGCCTAAAGGTTACTATTCACTTACCAGAACAGTAGGCCTAGAGCCCATTCCTGCCTGGGTTGATACACCTTAAACCCTGGAGTTTCTCAGCTGCCTATAGTTTACTATTCACGTATCTGTATAGTAGGGCTAGAGCCCATTCCTGCCTGGGTTGACACACCGTACGCCCTGGAGGTTCTCAGCTGCCTATAGGTTACTATTCACTTACCAGAACAGTAGGCCTAGAGCCCATTCCTGCCTGGGTTGACACACCGTACACCCTGGAGGTTCTCAGCTGCCTATAGTTTACTATTCACGTATCTGTATAGTAGGGCTAGAGCCCATTCCTGCCTGGGTTGACACACCGTACGCCCTGGAGGTTCTCAGCTGCCTATAGTTTACTATTCACTTACCAGAACAGTAGGCCTAGAGCCCATTCCTGCCTGGGTTGACACACCGTACGCCCTGGAGGTTCTCAGCTGCCTATAGTTTACTATTCACGTATCTGTATAGTAGGGCCTAGAGCCCATTCCTGCCTGGGTTGACACACCGTACGCCCTGGAGGTTCTCAGCTGCCTATAGTTTACTATTCACGTATCTGTATAGTAGGCCTAGAGCCCATTCCTGCCTGGGTTGACACACCGTACGCCCTGGAGGTTCTCAGCTGCCTATAGTTTACTATTCACGTATCTGTATAGTAGGGCCTAGAGCCCATTCCTGCCTGGGTTGACACACCGTACGCCCTGGAGGTTCTCAGCTGCCTATAGTTTACTATTCACTTACCTGTACAGTAGGCCTAGAGCCCATTCCTGCCTGGGTTGACACACCGTACGCCCTGGAGGTTCTCAGCTGCCTATAGTTTACTATTCACGTATCTGTATAGTAGGGCTAGAGCCCATTCCTGCCTGGGTTGACACACCGTACGCCCTGGAGGTTCTCAGCTGCCTATAGTTTACTATTCACGTATCTGTATAGTAGGTCCTAGAGCCCATTCCTGCCTGGGTTGACACACCGTACGCCCTGGAGGTTCTCAGCTGCCTATAGTATACTATTCACGTATCTGTATAGTAGGTCCAGAGCCCATTCCTGCCTGGGTTGCCACACCGTACGCCCTGGAGGTTCTCAGCTGCCTATAGTTCACTATTCACGTATCTGTATAGTAGGTCCAGAGCCCATTCCTGCCTGGGTTGATACACCCTAATCCCTGGAGTTTGTCAGCTGCCTATAGTTTACTATTCACGTATCTGTATAGTAGGTCCAGAGCCCATTCCTGCCTGGGTTGACACACCGTATGCCCTGGAGGTACTCAGCTGCCTATAGTTAACTATTAACGTATCTGTATAGTAGGTCCAGAGTCCATTCCTGCCTGGGTTGACACACCCTAAACCCTGGAGGTTCTCAACTGCCTATAGTTTACTATTCACGTATCTGTATAGTAGGTCAAGAGCCCATTCCTGCCTGGGTTAACACACCGTACGCCCTGGAGGATTTCAGCTGCCTATAGTTCACTATTAAAGTATCTGTATAGTAGGTTTAGAGCCCATTCCTGTTTGGGTTGACACACCATACGCCCTGGAGGTTCTCAGCTGCCTATAGTTTACTATTCACTTACCAGAACAGTAGGCCTAAAGCTCATTCCTGCCTGGGTTGACACACCGTACGCCCTGGAGGTTCTCAGCTGCCTATAGTTCACTATTCACGTATCTGTATAGTTGGTCAAGAGCCCATTCCAGCCTGGGTTAACACACCGTACGCCCTGGAGGATTTCAGCTGCCTATAGTTCACTATTAAAGTATCTGTATAGTAGGTTTAGAGCCCATTCCTGTTTGGGTTGACACACCATACGCCCTGGAGGTTCTCAGCTGCCTATAGTTTACTATTCACTTACCAGAACAGTAGGCCTAGAGCCCATTCCTGCCTGGGTTGACACACCGTACGCCCTGGAGGTTCTCAGCTGCCTATAGTTTACTATTCACGTATCTGTATAGTAGGGCTACAGCCCATTCCAGCCTGGGTTGACACACCGTACGCCCTGGAGGTTCTCAGCTGCCTATAGGTTACTATTCACTTACCAGAAAAGTAGGCCTAGAGCCCATTCCTGCCTGGGTTGATACACCTTAAACCCTGGAGGTTCTCAGCTGCCTATTGTTTACTATTCACGTATCTGTATAGTAGGGCTAGAGCCCATTCCTACCTGGGTTGACACACTGTACGCCCTGGAGGTTCTCATCTGCCTATAGGTTACTATTCACTTACCAGAACAGTAGGCCTAGAGCCCATTCCTGCCTGGGTTGACACACCGTACGCCCTGGAGGTTCTCAGCTGCCTATAGTTTACTATTCACGTATCTGTATAGTAGGGCTAGAGCCCATTCCTGCCTGGGTTGACACACCGTACGCCCTGGAGGTTCTCAGCTGCCTATAGGTTACTATTCACTTACCAGAACAGTAGGCCTAGAGCCCATTCCTGCCTGGGTTGCCACACCGTACGCCCTGGAGGTTCTCAGCTGCCTATAGTTCACTATTCACGTATCTGTATAGTAGGTCCAGAGCCCATTCCTGCCTGGGTTGCCACACCGTACGCCCTGGAGGTTCTCAGCTGCCTATAGTTCACTATTCACGTATCTGTATAGTAGGTCCAGAGCCCATTCCTGCCTGGGTAGATACACCCTAATCCCTGGAGTTTCTCAGCTGCCTATAGTTTACTATTCTCGTATCTGTATAGTAGGTCCAGAGCCCATTCCTGCCTGGGTTGACACACCGTATGCCCTGGAGGTACTCAGCTGCCTATAGTTAACTATTAACGTATCTGTATAGTAGGTCCAGAGTCCATTCCTGCCTGGGTTGACACACCCTAAACCCTGGAGGTTCTCAGCTGCCTATAGTTTACTATTCACGTATCTGTATAGTAGGTCAAGAGCCCATTCCTGCCTGGGTTAACACACCGTACGCCCTGGAGGATTTCAGCTGCCTATAGTTCACTATTAAAGTATCTGTATAGTAGGTTTAGAGCCCATTCCTGTTTGGGTTGACACACCATACGCCCTGGAGGTTCTCAGCTGCCTATAGTTTACTATTCACTTACCAGAACAGTAGGCCTAAAGCTCATTCCTGCCTGGGTTGACACCGTACGCCCTGGAGGTTCTCAGCTGCCTATAGTTCACTATTCACGTATCTGTATAGTAGGTCCAGAGCCCATTCCTGTCTGGGTTGATACACCCTAAACCCTGGAGGTTCTCAACTGCCTATAGTTTACTATTCACTTACCAGAACAGTAGGCCTAAAGCTCATTCCTGCCTGGGTTGACACACCGTACGCCCTGGAGTTTTTCAGCTGCCTATAGTATACTATTCACGTATCTGTATAGTAGGGCTAGAGCCCATTCCTGCCTGGGTTGACACACCGTACGCCCTGGAGGTTCTCAGCTGCCAATAGGTTACCATTCACTTACCAGAACAGTAGGCCTAGAGCCCATTCCTGCCTGGGTTGATACACCTTAAACCCTGGAGGTTCTCAGCTGCCTATAGTTTACTATTCACGTATCTGTATAGTAGGGCTAGAGCCCATTCCTGCCTGGGTTGACACACCGTACGCCCTGGAGGTTCTCAGCTGCCTATAGGTTACTATTCACTTACCAGAACAGTAGGCCTAGAGCCCATTCCTGCCTGGGTTGACACACCGTACGCCCTGGAGGTTCTCAGCTGCCTATAGTTTACTATTCACGTATCTGTATAGTAGGGCTAGAGCCCATTCCTGCCTTGGTTGACACACCGTACGCCCTGGAGGTACTCAGCTGCCTATAGTTTACTATTCACGTATCTGTATAGTAGGCCTAGAGCCCATTCCTGCCTGGGTTGACACACCGTACGCCCTGGAGGTTCTCAGCTGCCTATAGTTTACTATTCACTTATCAGAACAGTAGGGCTAGAGCCCATTCCTGCCTGGGTTGACACACCGTACGCCCTGGAGGTTCTCAGCTGCCTATAGGTTACTATTCACGTATCTGTATAGTAGGCCTAGAGCCCATTCCAGCCTGGGTTAACACACCGTACGCCCTGGAGGATTTCAGCTGCCTATAGTTCACTATTCACGTATCTGTATAGTAGGGCTAGAGCCCATTCCTGCCTGGGTTGACACACCGTACGCCCTGGAGGTTCTCAGCTGCCTATAGGTTACCTATTCACTTACCAGAACAGTAGGCCTAGAGCCCATTCCTGCCTGGGTTGACTACACCGTACGCCCTGGAGGTTCTCAGCTGCCTATAGTTTACTATTCACGTATCTGTATAGTAGGGCTAGAGCCCATTCCTGCCTGGGTTGACACACCTGTACGCCCTGGAGGTTCTCAGCTGCCTATAGGTTACTATTCACTTACCAGAACAGTAGGCCTAGAGCCCATTCCTGCCTGGGTTGACACACCGTACGCCCTGGAGGTTCTCAGCTGCCTATAGTTTACTATTCACGTATCTGTATAGTAGGGCTAGAGCCCATTCCTGCCTGGGTTGACACACCGTACGCCCTGAAGGTACTCAGCTGCCTATAGTTTACTATTCACGTATCTGTATAGTAGGCCTAGAGCCCATTCCTGCCTGGGTTGACACACCGTACGCCCTGGAGGTTCTCAGCTGCCTATAGTTTACTATTCACGTATCTGTATAGTAGGGCTAGAGCCCATTCCTGCCTGGGTTGACACACCGTACGCCCTGGAGGTTCTCAGCTGCCTATAGGTTACTATTCACTTACCAGAACAGTAGGCCTAGAGCCCATTCCTGCCTGGGTTGACACACCGTACGCCCTGGAGGTTCTCAGCTGCCTATAGTTTACTATTCACGTATCTGTATAGTAGGGCTAGAGCCCATTCCTGCCTGGGTTGACACACCGTACGCCCTGGAGGTTCTCAGCTGCCTATAATTTACTATTCACTTACCAGAACAGTAGGCCTAGAGCCCATTCCTGCCTGGGTTGACTCACCGTACGCCCCGAATGTTCTCAGCTGCCTATAGTTTACTATTCACGTATCTGTATAGTAGGGCTAGAGCCCATTCTTGCCTGGGTTGGCACACTGTACGCCCTGGAGGTTCTCAGCTGCCTATAGTTTACTATTCACGTATCTGTATAGTAGGTCCAGAGCCCATTCCTGCCTGGGTTGACACACCATACGCCCTTTAGGTTCTCAGCTGCCTATAGTTTACTATTCACGTATCTGTATAGTAGGGCTAGAGCCCATTCCTGCCTGGGTTGACACACCGTACGCCCCGAATGTTCTCAGCTGCCTATAGTTTACTATTCACGTATCTGTATAGTAGGGCTAGAGCCCATTCTTGCCTGGGTTGACACACTGTACGCCCCGAATGTTCTCAGCTGCCTATAGTTTACTATTTACATATCTGTATAGTAGGGCTAGAGCCCATTCCTGCCTGGGTTGATACACCCTAAACCCTGAAGGTTCTCATCTGCTTATAGTATAGTATGGCTGTATAGTACACACCGTACGCCCCAAATGTTCTCAGCTGCCTATAGTTTACTATTCAATACATCATTACTGATATACATAATCATAATTATAATGTAACATATATATAGTTTATTTTATATTATTTTACCGAATTAAATTCAATCACTATTCTTAAATAATCATATGTATTTATTGTAAATTAAGTCCAATATTTTTTTAATGATAAAGCTGTAAGATTTACACTAAGCTATTAAAAAATAATACCAAATTTTATCTGTTTTCATAAAATATTACATTTACATAAAATATAACATTTCCAAAGAAATAACAATTTCAATACAATAGTATTTATTTCTATATTCATTAGCTACGTCCATTAATTCTTAATAATTAGGCGTTTTATAAATTTAAGCATAAAAAATATTATATGTACTTTTTTATTATCAACTTAAATGTTTGGCTATATAATTGATCGGTTAAAGCGTTTAAATATAAACCGCAATTAGTTTTTGTTACTCTGTTTTAGTTAGGAATGTCATCTAAAAATGTTTTGCAGAACATATTAAGATTTTTTTGTTAGTAATAGTAAATCATAAATAGTAAAATAAAGTTCTATATTTTATTAGTGGTATATTTATGTTCTTGATTTTGGTTTTTTATGCTTAAACAGTTCTGAAATTTATTTGAAGATTAACAACACTGAAAAGTCATCGGGCCAAGAATTAATATACTTCCCTTATATTCTTGTATTGTTCGTTGAAAATCAGTTATACGCCTGTGTATAGGAAAGTGGAACCACAAAATAACAAAACACCGAAATACTAATAATTATACTAAAATGTATATTTCATTTTGCAAGTTAGAACTACTAATACTATAACTTGAGAAATATTTTTTTAAATTACCCTTGATTAATTTTTTATTCATGTAAAAATGTAAATCATGAAAAAAAATTTAAATGGTACTTCATTAATGTTATTCCTCAATTTATCATTAAAAATACTTTGGGGCAAATAGTTAAATGGAGGGGTTTGGTAGTATATAGTTACTAAAGAGGTAAAGGGCATTAATTATAAGTTCAACGTGCTTCAAAATCCAAATAGGAATTACTGAGAGAATATTGTGAAAGCTGTCTCAGTGAATTTTAAATTGACATAAAGTGAAATTCAAGTACCGAAATATCCACTACAATGAAGCTTGTTATACTCGAATTTCTCTAAAATGGTTTTCTTATACAACTTTTATTTTATTTATTAAATCTTCTAGAGAACACAGAGAGAGGGTTTGTCCTGCAATCCCCAAATGTGTATATTTAAACTTGACGAGAGCTTTACATTTACATTCCATTCATGTTGTTACGGCTAGTAATCTACAAACCCTTAATATGCAGAATTTAATGTTTTTCAAGATTAAAAACTCTTTGAAACTCTTTAAATAAACCTTTATTAGAGATATCTTTAAAAATATCTCTAAACTTAACTCAAATCATACCACTTCAACAAACTATCGAAAAAATATATAATATATTTTCCTGTAATAATAGTTTATCTCATATATCCTTAAGATCCCAGTGTTATATCTATTTAATATAAAACATAATCGATGTATTGTATTTATCTTTTAATTCTGCTAAATAATTGATGACTGTTGAAAGTGAATTATATATATTTGTTTATAGTCTTAAGATAAAGTCTATAAGGTATTTGAAGTATAGTTAACACACAATTAAGAATTATTCTGAATAATTAATTGTATATACATACATATTATAGCTAATTGCACTTAATAAAAAAACTTTAACGTTTCTCTTACCTTCAAATCAAATAAAGTTATGCTACAATTTCAACTATGGATGAATATTTTTTTATTAATTTATTCTTAAGACGTCGATTGTCAAGAAGTGGCGAATGTGGATTTCGAATGAGTGTAGTGAGTGTAGATGAACGAACAGATTAAATTATATTTGGAGTATTAAATTATAACAGATTAAATTATTATTAAATTATATAAGAACAGATTAAATTATAATTTAATATATTAACAAATATATTAAATTTGTTTGGTATGGACAAAATACTAATTCTAAAAAATGTTTTCAAACTTATTTAGGAAG
>JAQJVL010002348.1:0-104560 GCA_035578905.1 Stictocephala bisonia | reverse complement strand
AATTGTAGCCAGTTCTGCGTGTTGATCATAGTGACCATAGTTTTCATTTTGGATCCAATGAAGACACATTTATTAGTCAGTTCACAAATGACAGTATGAGTGAATTGTTTATAACAATTTAAGTTAATTGATTTAATTCATTTTGTTTTCATTAAAGAGTTTAAATGGCTTAAGTGAATGAAAATAGTAATATTCAAATTGACTTTTTGCTGGATTCTGGAACATGCCTACAAGTTTCTACTTTTAATACTTACAGGTTAAATTTGGGGCACTAGACCTAGTATTTCAGTAGTAATGAAAGGAATGGAAAGCAGCATACCTAATAAACTGGTAAACTGTAGATGGGAACACAATCACTAAAAAAGAACTGAGTTGTTTAGTGACTGAAGAAGGGGCCAGTGATGTAAATGTGTCCCTATCTACAGTGTACCAGTTTACCGGGTATGCTGCTCCCATTTCTTTCTATTTTTAATATTTATATTATTTTTTGTTAAGTATATAATTATCATTGTACATTTATGTTTTGTTAGTGGCTAAGGGGCCACCCCTAAATTATGAAACACCTGAAGAGCAGGGAGGGGGTTTTTTGGCAGTGTTATGCTCCGTTACAGGAAAGGGTGGTGGTGGGGGGGGGGGGTTTCTAAACAGCGTTATGTAACTATTAAACCTCAACAATTTGTTTAAATCATTCCCCAATTTATAGGTTCCCAAAAAGATTTAAAGTTGTATATATTCTCCCCATTGGAAAACAAAGAACAAATCTAAACATACTATTAAAATCAAATATGCGGAAAATAAAATGAAAATAATGGAGACGATTTGAAAAGAAAGTTATGTAAATTTTAGTGGGGTTTAATATTGCAAAGTTTGTTACAGATGGTGGGTGGGTTCTAAAAGGCCTAATTTGTGTTATGAATTTAGAGACCAGTCCTAATAGCCTTTTAATTCTTTAGTTTTATCCCGTTGTTATTAAGTGTGTATGTGTTTTTAAAGGGTCAAGATGTCAATTGAAGTACATGCCAGTCGTGACTGTTTTACAATTGGTATTCAAGTCAGCCATGTTAAATGCAGAATGTTCTAGTGGTTAAAATTACAGGTTTAGTTGCTTATCTTTATACTACTGATTAATTTACTCAAGAAATTAATTCCTCGTATAAAATTTCGATAAATATATTTGTTCGATACATTTTTGATGCGCAATTTTGTTCAGTTGCTTTTAGTGATATAATCAAATTTCATGCGTACTAGCCATGAAAAAAATGTGTCATTTTAAGGATAACTTTACTGTATCGTTGAGTTAAACAATACACTAATGTTACAAGTTGTATACAAATATTAAAGAAGTAGTGATTAGAGGTGCTTATTTATGGTACCAAATTAATAGTGGATATGTATTCATTCATTACAAAATATATTGACTAATAAATAATGTAATTCATAATTTTTATGTATTAATTATCTGTTATTCTTGCAACGGATGTACAATTTAGTTTATAACAAATTTAATGAAACCTAGAATCGTAACATAAACTGGTCTAATAACACAAACTCCTCAAAATCATCTTCCATTAAATTTAAATATATGTTAGTATAATATAATTTGTTTTTCTGTCTATTATGTGATAAAAACAGTATTGGACAAAGAGCGTCATGTGACTTGTTGCTTCTGTCTCCATTACATGTAACTCAGTTGTTTTAGACATTAGCACTGTGTTGTCATCATAACTATGGATGGGAAATTGTTGTTTGTTACAAAGATATGTTCGCAGTACGAGATGAGCTTTAAATCTTTAACACGGTTATTGCCAGTATCAGCAACTGTAGTTGAATTGTTATATTTAGGTATAATACAATGGTTTTCTCTCAATTTAAAATAATCAATTATATATTAGATTTTCTAAATATACCAAAATATAAATAGTACAGTTTTTTTTAAGTTGGCCATTTTTTATAATCGTCCAATTAAATTAGTATAGTTGTATTATGTGATTAAACAAAATATATCATGGACTAGCATGTGAAAAAAATGTTATATTCAATGGAATCTGTTTTTATTAATCTTTATAGAAACTCAAGTACACTATTTCCACAATTTAGATTTATACAAAATTATAAAGCAAAGCTGAAGAATCGCAACATTAAAACTGGTGCTATAAATTATGAGTACACAAAACTTAACCTCAAGTGGAACTCATTCTTCCATTATAAATATTTTGAAACTAAATAAACTGTTAGATTCAGAAGCTTTCTATGATTTTAATGTTTTTTTTTCACACCAGTGGCATATTTTACTATTTAGTTTATAAACCTTGTTAAAGGATGGCGGTCCAAACCCTTATAGCAAATTTTAAGCGGACCTCCCAGGATTTGAACCTGTGACCCTCTGCATATGAAGCAGAAGTCCTGACCACTAAGCTAGCAAGATGCCTTTATTATATTAATTGACATTACGCATTATTGCACTGTTGCAGACTATGAATAATTATATCTATTCAAAGCTTCAGAAAATCAGATGTTTGCCAGTTTGAGGGTTAAGCAAAGGAGTGTTTGAACTCATATATTTTATTTGAGATGTAACATTTTTCAGTAAGCCATACAAAATGAGTTTACTTGCATGTGTAATGTATTGTACTTTAATTCTGATGGCAAATCAGAATTTTATAGACAACAATGATGTCCTTTAATATGTGAATCATTAACTTTCACTCTTAGCTTTATTACTTGTTAAGGAAAAAAATGTTGTAATTTTCCCCTCTGCCTGGCTGACTTGAGGATCAGTGTTATTTGTTATAAGTAGAGTAAATGCTTAGTTTTTAATTATGTGTATACATTATGCTATAAGTGAGTAACGCTTTTATTTACACAAATAGTTTTCTATGTAAATAAATATTTGTATATATTGTACCTGTTTAGTTTTAATACACCAAGACTTTTTTTGATAGGGTAGTTAAATTTATATGTTATTTGTCTTTCTAAATAAAATTTTTAAATCTCTAGATGCACCTTCCAAAGCGTCTACCAGATTTACACTTTTGAACATATTAATATACATTAAAGTTGTGTTCGAACTTGCAAATCAGGCAATAGCATTGATCAGTGCATTAGTGATTATTTTATCAAGAATTAAATTTAAAATCATCACATCTGGTTAATTATTTGTTGAAGTTAATATTTTGTTATAACAATAAATTAGTTTAAATTATATTTTGCAGCACAGTTTAAATTATAGTTTTAAGTTATAAAAATATTGGTATAAATATAATTTACCATCATGTAACATATTCGTTTTACAAGCGTGTCTACAACAAATAAATGAAGCTCAGCTTTGCATTATATACAAATATTAACCCTCTGAGGTGTATGGGCTGATCGTTCGATCCGTAAAAAGTTTTGCATTTAGGATCATAAATTGATTCATAGCCTCTCTCTAGCAATCATAGTTTCAGTAATTTAACTACTAAATGTTTCTGATATAGTTTTTAAGCTTATAAAACAACCTTTAAAAAGTTGTGAACCATTAGATATGTCTATTTGAACTCATGAAAAAATAGTTACTCTTTGTACTGTAAACAGACATGATCAGCTGATGAATCAATCAATCAATGAATCATGATCAGCTGGTGGGTAGGAGGATCAATATCACCCTATGTGTATAGATGGGCCACCATATGTATATAGGTGGGTGGGAGGGTCATTACCACCATACACGTATAGGTATTTTATAATAGCTGATTTTTTTTTAGCTAATTTGTTTTTGAAATTTACTATTATACTTAATCACTATAAAGGTGTAAGCATAATATATTTTTTAAGAGAAGGCTGGTCTCCTTTTAAATCTCATCTACCCATTCCCTATAAACTATTTATATATTTATTGAGAACTTATAGAGACAGAGTTAGGGGAGAAAGTAGTAAAGTACAAGGTCAATATTGTCAATAAAACATTTTAGTCAAAACCAGGATTCGAACCTGCGCTATTTCTAACTCAGACTCAAAGTCTTAACGCTATAGACGCCTAGCCCACTGGCTCTCCCAATCAATATATTATTTTGAATAAGCTGCATTAATTTGTTATTTTTTTAAAATTGTTTGTTTCATAACCTGTATAATACAGACATTTAGTTAAGTTGCTTTGTATATGCATTATTTGTATTTTTTTTTTTTTTTAGTTTTAAGATATTTTGTGCATTTTTACAATGAAGTGTAAGAAATTATATTTTATGGTCCCAATTAATACATTGATCTATCCTTTTATATGTCAGATTTTGTGGCAAAATAACAAACTCATATATATATTAACATTAGGATGAGTGGTCCCTAAAGTCAGTTCTCAGTTCTATTGGTTATTGACAAAAGAACCGAGAAACAATGGGAAAATCTCCGATGGAAAAATCTCGGTTCTGGAGTCCTGGTTCTAGAGGGGAGATAGCTTTCATATCAGAAATATTTCAGGTGTGAAAAAATGCTGATAACCAGAACAATCAGACATTCAGCCATAAGATAAACAATACAACTTTGTCAGAAAATATATACCCATAGAAGGCCACTTCCTTATCAGTACTGATTTGGCTACAAAATATGTAAGTCAGAAAGTATTGGCCCATAGTCTGGCCTATATCAGCATGTGAAAAGAGATAACATTAATGAATAGGAATTCACATGCAAAGGCAGTGAATTAAAGCCATTCAGTTTTTGTTCCAGGTCCAGACCCTTTAAGCCTGAGCTCCGTTTATCCAGCTCCAATCTTGTTTATTGTGACCCTTTCTTATTACTTCCTGCCTGATAAAAAACACCTTTGGAAACATTCCATTCTGTTTACAACTCATCTAATTCTGAAATTAGTTATGTTTTTGTTTTATTGTGTATTTTGAATAATAAAAGGTTTTTATGATTAACTTAAGGTATTGGAGTTTATTTAGACTTGTAATGAAAAAATAATGCATAAAAAACCTAGGGAATTGGATTGAAAAATAAATGTTTTAAGATTAATATTTTATCAAAACTAAACAAAATGAATCTTTAGAATTTTTACTTTAAAATAATTATTTTTTAAGTCTTAAATTTGATTAATGTTTAAAAGATTAATGTTTTAAATCGCACTGACTTACATTTACTGACCCAAAATAGTTTATTATTTCTTAAATTTAAAACAAAATTTATAGTATAAATTCTAAAAATATTTATGGTATTATTTGCTGTATAGTTTTTTATGAATGTGATAGATTTATATTTTCTTAATTCAGTATTATCACCAATTGAGAAAAGAACCAATAGTTAATAAAAATAGTTTTTTTTTTTTTTTTTAATTAACTAAAAATTTTTTTAATTAATTGTATTTTTATTTGTTTTTGCTGTTTATTTTTGACGTTCTACAATTACCCCAAGCTCTTAAATTTAGTTGTGTTAATTTAAATCAATTGTTTTGCTTGTTTTTGAATAAATTTTATTATTAAACCAGACCTAATATGGCAGATTATTTTTCAATTTTCTCTAGGCTTATAAGTTTTGTAAATTCCTCAAGGTAAATTTCAATTAATTGCATACTAATTTGAGCATTATATTCCATTTAACTAAATTGTATACTTTTTTTGTGCAAAAAGTGTAAACAATAATTATACCCTGAGAATAAATAAAATGTTACCAATTCTCTAGTTATTGGAAATATTGTTCGTCATTTTATAGATTTTTATAGAGTGTATTATACTTCATATTGAAGAAATCGCCAAAATACAATGCACTGCTTTTACTGACTGACTTCACGTAATTTGTTGATTTACTGGCGTAAAGTTATTAGAACATTTTTCTGAGACTTTCTCAAAAAGTACTCAGAACCGGGAACCGATTTCAGTAAAAAACCGAACCGGAACCGAAAAAAAAAATGGAACTGACCCATCATTAATTAACATTATTTCAAAGTTTCTTCTATACATCTGCTAATCATATTTCTGAGTGTGGTCTTTTTACTCTTTTCAGTAAAACATAAAAAACTTCAGTGTCTAAAATGCTGTCAAGAATTGTGTGGTCCTCAAAGGGTTAACAATTTGATTGAACTTTTCTCATTTAGTTGGTACCAAGGGTGTTCGATCAAAAATTATTTTTCAAATTTTTTTGGATAAAATTGTTAGTATCCATGTAAGTAATAAATGTGTTGCAGGAAAATTTTTCTTTATGGAGATATGGCTGCCCAAAAGTGACTAATTTGGCCTTTTTGGTGCATAACTCATCAACAAACCGTGTGATATAATTTATTAAATTTGTTTGTATATATATAATTTATTAACATTTTGAGAATATAGTGGATAAAAGGCACTAATCAACTTAGTATATAGTAAATCTAAAAAGAAATTTCATACCAATTATTTTTCTATAAATGATATTTTTTTAAATTTTGAGTTGAAATTGATACAGTCATCTTTGGCTAAAAAAGTAGATTAATAATATATATAAAATTCATTGCTAGAGTTTACTATAAATGTGGGAGTTATGCCCATCTGTCAAATTTGCGGGGCGGGGGCTATGAAGGGTAGAGAGGGGAATACATTGCGTGTTCGTTAGTGGGTCAGGACCTTTACTACTCTTAACAGCAGTTGCGATATCTAGAACAAAATTCTGTAGAGTTAAATTGAATGCCCGGACAAACACTCTTAACATTGTTGTCCAAATACTAGAATACTCTGGAGTGCCCTTGTGAGATGGTTAACAGGTTGCAGGTGTTTTGCACTGGAGAGAATTGAGTATTAGGCTTGTCAGTTTGCTGAAAATCAAACCAAAACTGTGGTTCAGATTCCAGGCTAAATAATGGTGTATTCAAGGTCCTATAGTTACAATGGCTTTTGAGCTATTAATGAATGGTCCTTTCAAAGGGACAGTTGAACTTAACAATATTGAATAACAATGACCAAACTCGCTCATCTACACTCATATGTTACCCATATTCATTCATATCTTGATGGTTATCATCTTATCATTAAATATATTAATTGGTTGCCAAACATTTTAAAAGTTGAGAGATATACCACAGTGACAGCTGGTATTGGTTATCGAACATATATTGCATTTTTTTTAGTTTGGGATAGTTAAATAACTTATAATTTCAGTTTTATACATATTTTTAATTTATAAAAAATGGCAACATTAAACAAACAAAAATAAAATAAAGTATCAGATCATCGGTTTTTTTCAGTTGATACTTCTACTTTCAGTGGTTTAGAGTATAAGTACTGTTGGAAAATTCTTAATTCAGATTTTGATTCTTCCACGTAGTAGTTTTCTCTACCAATCTAATCACCATCTTGAAACCAAATAAATCCAATTGAATGTAAACAGTCAATTGAATCATATAATTTGATTGGCTAAAATAGAGCGGTGTAATCAATTGGATCATTGTTTCAAATATTATTCTAAGAATTAATTACCTTTACAGTTAAAGAGAGCTTCATATGAAAAAGTAATGTCTTTGATTTAATTTGCAACATGCTTTATCAAGTAATAAACAATTAGTTAGAGAACTTATGGAGAATTGTGTAATAATTGTATTCAAAGAGTAAGGTAGTTGGAACTGGTTCACCAATAACAAATGTGATATAATTTTAAAATTATGTTAAATGTGTAGTAAGTAACGATATGATTTGAAAATTAGTATTTTAACGTTTGTGAAACTTTCAGTTGTTTAGATGTGAAGTGAATAAAATGCCTATTGATATTTTTATCATTCCTGTGTGTATCCAATGTACCTTGTGATTTACTCATGTAGATGTTCTTAATTATTATAATCAATGTTCCAAGTTGCTTTGTATTTGTTTTATTCACTAGAAATTTTAATTATTTTTAATTGTAATAAGAAATAAATATGAGTCCCATCTTATCACCTGTAAGATCTAGTATGATACTTGACACCATAAAAAGGCATAATTTACTGTAAATGATAAATAAATGTGCGTTCTCTAACCTTAATTTTTAGAGAGAGCATTATAAGCCCATAATAGATTTTGTTCTATTGAAAATAAAACAAATTCTTAAGGGAAGTCAAACCTTGAAAGCTTATACAGATATAACTTACAGAATAAATTGAGGCATTGTTTTGTAGCAAAATACTTCTAATTTAACATTGTTAAAAACTTGCAGTAGTGTTAAATTTAGATTATTTAATAGTTTAGTGTATTTAATTTGACGTTACTTAAAAAACCTTTAAAACTTTTATTCCTACAAAATATTAACATTTTTTATTTTTTTTTTAAATATATCAATAAATTCAGTATGTTTTCAATGCTGTAAAGTCCTTTTTTTCTTACCATGTATATTTTATACGGCAAATTATATGTGGGTGTTAATAGTAGAATTAAGGCGACTGTATTTGAAACTCTTATTAAAGTACGCTACTTGGACTCTATTACTGAACATAAAATATTTTTATAATTTATTATTAACCATCATTATAAATGATTAGTTAAAAAACTACCAATTTATTATTCTGTTTTTAGCATTACTAAATTCGGCTGTTTCGATATGTGTAACAAACACAATGTAATATGTATGAAATATATAACGCTGTTACCAATATCTATTTTCTTATTTAACCCACATTCTCCCAACAAGTTCATTTTAGGGAAGCGTTAGCTTATAATGTGAAGAAAAATCAAAAAAGTAAGCCTTCAAGTTTAAAGTCGATGTATATAGAGGTGTTTTTTTTTTTAACAGTATCTAATATCTTTCACTTCTTGTTTTCAAATTTACTAAAATTGTCAAATTTGCTAATAATGTACCACAAGTGTACTCATTGATATTAAAATGCGTTGTTACTATGTAGGCACTAGTGGTGCAGTCCTATAGCCCAGCTACTTGGGGACAAAGAGCTTTGGAATAAAATTTGCTTTGTCCACTTAATACGGACATGGCGTCTAATCATGGTTGCTAACAGCAAGGACACTACTAAAGAAGTCTGGAGTGTCCAAATGTTGTGTTGGGGAAAAAATCAGGCTTGTTAATTAGCTGAAAATCAGACCAATACAAGGTTTGGATTCCACGTAAAGATGTAGGTCCCATAGTTGGTCCATTAATAAATTACCCTTTCTGAGCATAAGTCGAACTCAGTTAGTAAACAGACAACACAGGTAATCCACACACTCATATAATCATTAATATTTGCCTTAAAATACGCACTGTCTCATACCTGATATTAATCCGAGCATTTACTGCATTGTGTAAGATTATTGTATAAAGTAACTACAAATCAATTACTTCTGACTGTTGGCTTTAATCCTGATAGTGGTACACAGAGATTTCCCACCATGCAAACATTTCCCAACTGTTCAACAATGATATGACTTACAGCGATCAACAAGGCACAACTGAAAATCACTTAGCAGCATTAACCGTTAGTTATTTATCTCTTGTTTTATGAGTAAACAAAATAAAGGTTATTGATTATTCTTAATAAAATACCAATGTTAGATTTTAATTGATCTATTTAGCTATAACATTATGTATCCCTGTTATATCAGAAACAATGTAACATCATCATTTGCAAATTCCTGTGTTTGATACATATATTCCTGCCACTACGTCTATCATCTTCATTCTTCCAAAATATTTCCTCCATGTCAAATAAAGCCTCTTATATCAATCTTCCACATTCCATCTATTTCTGAGCTTTCCTCTTGATCTTTTATCCTGTATCTCCCATTCCAACCATTTCCTTGGTATCATCTCATTATCTTCATTAATTTTATATGTCCAAATCATCACCCTTTCTCCTTCTATTCTTTTCTTTTAAAGGTTCTTCATATAATCTAGTTTTTTTTTTTTTTTTTTTTTTTTTTTTTTTTGTAAATCCAATTCACTTCTCAGAAATGCCTTTCTTTAGACCTCATTATCCATGTACCTACTCCATTCCTCACAACTGGTACATGTATCTTGTTTGGTTTATTTACTCTTTTGTGGTATAATCTTGTCTCTTGATAATACATTAATCGTATAACCTATTATATATCCTTTATCATATAAACTATTAGAATGAATCACCTATGCTTGGACCCACCAGACAGTGGTCCCATTTTGAATAGATACACCCACTTTGTTTTTGAAATTTGTTAATGATGGAGTATCAGATGGGGAAGACAAAGGTTGTTGGACATTTGCCATCATTACGTGAAAATTACCAATCACGATGTTTCGATTTGGTAGAACCCAAACCTTTTTCAAGTGCTAAAAAAAGGTTTGCAGACAGCACTCGAGGTAGTTTCTTTATACTAGTATATATGCTGGCCACAGTGTGGACAAATCAGTGATGAGTTGTTTCAGTCAACATTATTATTTATTTACACACACACACATATATATATATATATATATATATATATATATATATATATATATATATATATATTGTATATTTATATACATTCATGATGTTCACCCCCTACTTCAACAGCACATTTTACTAAAAATATAAAACATAGATCCGAAATGCTTCAATAGCAAATTACAAAAATTTTCTTTAGCCAGTGAAACATTTCTGCAATATTCATGGATGAAGAGTGAAATAACATTGTACACAACTTATAGAAATATAAATTATAATGGAAATGTTATGATTTCTTATTCAATTTGACATGAGAAAGATAAAGAATAGATTTTCGAACCATATCTTTAATAGTTGTCAAGTAATCTGTGGTTAAATGCACAAATTTGGGGCAAGAAACTCAGTTTTTTTGTGTTTATTTTACAAAAACTTTGTTAAATGGGTAATAAAGTCTAAAAAGTTCAAATATAATGTATAGAGAATTTTATTCTGAGATGATTGGTGTAAGTTAAGAAAATATAAATAGGTCAAGCAGTTTAACTTTATTTAGCATAATAAGGTTTGCTTCTGATAAATACATTTTTATTTTTGTATTATTGATTGCTATTAAAGTTAGCATGGTTTAAAAATGATAACATTTCAACAAATAAATAATAAATTTTCCATTACTGTCTACTATTCAACATAATGTATCAATTTTTTTTTCTTAAGTTGGTAACATTTCAACAATAGCTGATCAACAATTTTCTAAATTTTTGGATCATATATATTAAAATAAAAAATATCACTCTTAATCAGCAATATAATTACTTAACGTTCATTAAGAATTTTTCAGGATTTCTAAAAAGTCCCATGGCAGAAAAATAACCTAACAAATTACAAAAGAAGAACCAACAAAATGTTTCTTTGATAGTCTAATTGTGAGGAACGTCAAGGGAGCTTAGTAAAAATTCCTAAATAAAGCATTTGTTCCTTAAATACATCAAAGACAATTTTCATTAAAACATTATAGTGAAAATCCAATTTCAAAAGGTTGGTGAATTAAAAAATGGTAGACACTTAAAGCTTATAAAATGCTCATTTTAAAAAACATATATTTTCAAATATATTAATTGCTAGGCTAAATTAATACTGTTAATTTTTTTTACTATTTTTTACATATTATACTCTAAAAGTGTTCTAGTAAGTGTTAAATTTGTTGGCCTTCAGTTTGCTGCCAATATTCCAACTAATGTTAAAACGCTTATAAGGCGTTGTTAACAATATGAAAGAAACTTTTTATATAACTGAGACTACCGTCCAGCCTCACTCCAAAGTAATCAGCAAACTGTGATTCCTAGATCACATTCTTATCAAGTTTCACAGTTGTACTTAGGTTACTTTGTGAACCTAATCTGATTAAAGTTTTTTTTCTTTTATTCTATTTTGCCATGATGTAAAGAAAACGGATGTTTTGTGGATCTATGCGGAGATTGAGGATCTTAGCTTGTCTGCTAAGAGACAAGCTAAAGGGGGGGTGTGAGGTTACTGAATGGGTTAAACCTAATGGCAGGTTCAAGCATGTGCTTGAGACTGTAGAAGCATTTTCTAGTAGTAAGTATGATAATATTATTGTAATGGGGGGCACAAATGACGTTGTAAACGGGCGCTGTAGTCTAGACTTGTCAAAACTGGATGTTACACTTGGTAAAATTTCCAGCAAAAAGGTGATACTGGTCGGTCTTCCTCCCCGTTATGACAATCCCTCCTTAAACCCTACTGTGACTGAAATGAACAACAGACTCCGAATCATTTCCTCCAAATACAATCATGTTGAGTTTCTTTCTCTGAATTCCATTCCTCGTTCTTCTTTTACACGACATGGACTTCATTTGAACTATCGTGGTAAAAGCCTATTGTCAGGCCTCATTCTTCAGTCCTTACAGTTTTCCATTGGCCTTTGTACTTCAAAAACATCAGCAGTGGCTCCAAAAACACCAAACGTCATTCCACAAATATCCCAAAAAATAATTCCTAAAAAACTTTCATCAACCACGTACATTCACTAGAAAACATTTTTTAGGGGAGGCTCAGAGACCTCTGGGAGTTGCAGGGACCTTGGGTGCAATTCCTCAGGGGGATCATGGCTGCAAACGGGAGAATTGTCTCAGGATATTCCACCAAAACATCAGAGGATTAAAGAGTAAAATAGACTTGCTTGAGGTGTTTCTTGACGATGAGGATCCTGATGTCTTATGCCTGACTGAGCATTCAATGAAATATTTTGAAATTGAAAATCTTATGATCAGAAACCTTGATTATGTTACTTCATTCTGTAGAACCAACGTTAAAGGTGGAGGTGTGGCGATCTGGGTTCGTCCAAACCTAAAGGTCATGCCTTTGGATTGTTTGACCTTCAGTGAAGAAGGTGAGTGTGAGCTGTAGGCAGTCCTAATTGAAATCAGCAATCAGGAGAAAATTCTGGTTGTAGCTGGTTACAGACCACCTACAGGTTATTGTGAATCTTTTTTCGAACGTTTGAGTGGTTGTTTAAGCAAATACATAAAAAACACTCAAAAGTGTTTGTTTTAGGTGATTTCAATATTGACCTTTCAAAGGAAAGCTTCACTGGTCACAAACTTTTCTCAGAAATGTCGTCATTTGGATTGCATAACATAATATTTTCTTTCACAAGGGAAGCATTAAACTCTAAAACCTTATAATAGACCATATATTTACTGATGTTACATCTGCTAAAGTTGAAGTTATAAAATCCATTGTATGAGACTATTATGCCCAATCAGCAACTTATAAATTAACTATTGGAAGCAGAGACAGAGGGGCAAGGTTTAAATTTGAAAGAAGTTTTAACAAATCAAACGTAGAAACGTTTAAGACTTTTGTAAAGCAGGAAAATGGTGTGAAGTTTACAAGGCTCAGTGTGTTGATGAAAAGTATAACGAGTTTAGCATGCAACTGAAGTATCATTTTGAAATAGCATTCCCGAAAAAATACGAAAAAATCAGTTCGGAAAAAAAATAAAAGTACAGTTATCACAAGAAGTCTTAAAACTAAAAGAACAATGTTTTATATTCCATGAAAAATCAAAAAATTTAAATTCTGACCATTTCTTAAGACAGTATTATAAAAGATTGAAGTATCAGTACAGGAAAATGATCAAGGAAGCTAAGAGTAGCAAAATACGGGAAACAATAGAAAACGCTAACAATAGAATGGAGACTGTTTGGAAGATAATTAACGACCATAGACCGAAACCCAAGAAAGTGAATAAAAGGATTGCCAAAAAAAACAGAGAAGGAAAATTAATTACAGAACCACAAGAACTATGTGACACACTTAATGCACATTTTGTCGGGATAGGAGAAAACATTGACAAACCAGTTAATAATGTGTTTGAACTATTTAACAGAAAGCAAAACAGTTCCTCGTTTTTCCTTACCCCTGTCACTGAAAATGAAATAAAAAGTATAATAGCAGGGATGAAAAATAAAAACTCAGCAGGGTTAGATGAAATATCACCAAAAACGTTAAAGTGCATTAGTGAATTTGTGGCAGCACCATTATGCAGCTTGGTGAACTCCTCCTTTGTTGAAGGCAAATTTCCATCAGCCCTAAAAGTGACTAAGGTAAGGCCTATTTTGAAAAGAGGAAAGGAGGAGTCTTGCGATAATTATAGACCAATTAGTTTGATATCAACTCTGTCTAAAGTTTTTGAAAAAGCTGTGTTGAACAGATTATGTAGTTTTTTAGAAAATAACAAGATACTGTTTGAAAACCAGCATGGCTTCGTCAAGAATAGATCTACAACCAGTGCAATGCTTAGCTTAATAAACGGCATAGTTAAAGATTTGGACAGAGGGCAGTGTGTATCTGGTGTGTTTTTTTATTTGAGCAAAGCCTTCGACTGGTCAATCATGATTTGCTTCTTGAAAAAATGTATGACCTAGGGGAGTTGCACTAAACTGGTTCGCATCCTATTTGAAGAACAGAGAACAGCTAGTTGTGATACCTGCTGTGGATGTTGCTGGATACCTGAGACATAATGCTTCTTCCAAGTCACTGATCAAGAGAGGTGTGCCCCAGGGGTCTGTTTCGGGTCCTACCCTGTTTCTCCTCTTCATAAATAATCTTCCCAATCGTGTCAACTCCGCCAACATTTGTCTCTTTGCTGATGATACGTCACTCACAATTTCTAGGCCCTGTATTGAATCATTGGAGCAGATGGTCTTTTATGAGTCAAAAAGTATCTTTTAGTGGTGTCAAAATAATAATCTAATTTTAAATGCCGATAAAACTAAACTTTTTAACTTCCGTTTATCTAATAGGGCAGTGGTGCCCAACCGGTGGGCCGGGGCCCACTTGTGGGCCGCGGGCCGCTTGCTACTGGGCCGTGGTGAAACTTAAAATTATATTAAATTCGTGGAAATTAAGTACGGTATTGGCAAATATGTCGTCGCGGATAAAATATTAATTTAGGAATGGTCTCCGATCATGCTTGGCCTGGCGGGGAGTGTGTTGTTGTAAAACAGTGTCGGCAAAGTCATCACTCTCTCCTCCCTCCTACCCTTACTACGGTCAAAACACTCAAAACCGGTTCTCTGCAGTCTGCACTCAGTGCAGTGGTTGTCACCTTGTCACGTTCAGTTCAGTTGTGGTAGTAGTGTTGTGTTGGCATTTGGTTTAATAATTATGCGGAAGTAACATTTTTAGTGGCAGTGGTTGTATTTACTTGTCGAATTTTACTGTGTCTGCTGTAAGATACGTGCATCTTACAAGTCAATATGGATGCTTGGTTTCGGACGGGATCTTGCCGTAAGAGAAATGTGTCAAATGATGAACCTTCCTCATCTACTTCTACAACTAGTGAGGCAGTAAGTAAGCCAAGTTCGAGAAGTACCCCAATGGCCAAGAAAGGTAAAACTTATAGTCAAAAATATAATCCTGATTTTTTGAAATTCGAATTTGTGTGTTCTGGTAATGAAGAAGAGCCTTTGCCTCAGTGTGTAATTTGTTTTGAAATGCTATCCAACGAATGTATGAAAGTCTCAAAACTTGAAAGGCATCTATCAACTAAACATCCAGAATGTGTAGGAAAGTCTCTCCAATATTTTCAAATAAAGAAAAGAAATTTATCGATGACTAAATCTACCATGGAAAAATCTTCCAAACAAAACAAAATAACTACCAGAGTTTCATATGAACTATATTTGTTAATTGCAAAGAAGGGATCAGCTCACACAGTGGGGGAAGACCTAATTATACCTGCAGCAAAAATAATAAGTAATGCTTTGTTTGATGAGAAAAGTACCAAAAAAATCAATGAAATTCCATTATCCAATACTACTGTCAAAAGACGAATTGATGAAATGTCACAGAGTGTAAAGGAATCTGTCATTAACGTTTTGAAACAAAGTGAATATTTTTCTCTGCAACTTGATGAAAGTACAGACGTAGCTGGTCAGGCAAATTTATTAGCTTTTGTTCGTTTTGAACTAAATGGAAATATTGAAGAAGAAATGTTGTTTTGCAATAGCTTACCGTCAACAACCACTGCTGAGGAAATTTACAAGTCGCTTGACAATTTTATCACAGAAAATCAATTAGATTGGTCAAAGTGTGTAGGTTTGACAACTGACGGAGCAAGAGCTATGTCTGGAGTTCATACTGGTTTGATTGCCAAAGTTAGATCAGTAGCTCTCTTTGTCAAATGGACACATTGCAGCAATCATAGAGAAGCTCTTGCAGTGAAAGGTTTGGGTGAGAGTCTGACAAAAACTCTTGACGATGCAGTAAAAATCGTTAATTTTATCAAATCAAGGCCAAAAAACTCGAGACTTTTCGGTATTTTATGTGATGAAATGGGTAGTGAACACAAACAGCTTTTACTTCACTGTGAAGTTCGGTGGCTATCCAGAGGTAAAGTGCTATCAAGATTATTTGAACTTCGTGATCAACTCAGGATTTTCCTCATGGAGGACGAATATGATGGAAAACGTGCAAGTTCTTTCTTAGAATGCATTACCGATGAAAACTGGCTGAAGCGGTTGGCGTATTTGCCAGATATTTTTAGTGCCCTCAACACTCTTAATTTAACTCTTCAGGGCAAGGATACTCATATGTTTCTTGTACAAGACAAGATAGAAGCTATGATAGTAAAACTTCGACGATGGGCTCAAAAAGTGGAAAACAATGCTTTCGATGCATTTCCTGTACTACACGATTTCCTTGAAACAAATGAAGTCAAAATTATTGATGAACCAACAGTAGCAACCATAAAAGATCACCTCTCTTCTCTGGCATCTAATCTCAGGTAATTTGAAATTTAATTTCACACTATAAATGTATCAACATTTTTATTTCAAATTCGTATATTATGCTTTGTGTCTCTGTACTTTTTATTTTGATCTGAGAAACTATAATTAAGAAACTGTAACTAAGAAACTAAGTCTTTTCATATTTTTTGTAGGCGCTACTTCCCTAAAATCGATGATAAAGTTCAATGGATCAGAAACCCTTTTGATGAATATAACTTAAAAAAGGCTAACATGCCTTCAAGTGAAGAGGACTCTTTGATTGAGCTGTCTTGTGATCAGGTTCTGAAATCAAGTTTAAAAACGACCCCATTGATTCTTTTTTGGATGAATGTGCGAAAAGACTATCCCGCAATCAGCAAAATAGCACTAAGACAACTGATGGGATTTTCAACAACTTATCTATGTGAGAGAGCCTTTTCTACTTTAGTTTATTTCAAATATAAGTATAGGAATAAGTTAAATGTGGAGAGTGACTTAAGGTTGAAATTGTCAAGTTTCGTTCCCGATATTGATACATTAGTACAGGATAAACAATGTCAAAAATCCCATTAAGTTCGGACAGCCTTGATAATGTACTTGTAAATAAAGTTTCTTCAGTAAAAAGTGTTTTTTTTTTCTTTTTTACCCAATATGTTTTAATTTAATAACCTATCTAAAACAATTTAAATTTATACTTAGAAGAATATATATATATATATATATATATATATATATATATATATATATTATATATATATTCTAGGTGGGCCTCGAAATTTTAAAAAAATATATAACCGGGCCCCCAAGCTAGAAAGGTTGGGAACCACTGTAATAGGGCATCTGCAGAAAACAGTAGTGGGATATGTGTTCTTCTAGAAGACACAATTGTGAACTCTTCCCAGGATGTGAAATTCCTTGGCCTTACTCTTGATGACAATTTAAACTACAATAAACATATTGAAGGAGTGGCCAATAAAGTCTCAATCGGAGTCTTCATCCTACGGACACTGAAAACAGTAGTGAGCAATGAGGTTCTCGTTTTAGCTTACTATGGCATAATTTACCCCTATCTTTCATATGCAGTACCGGTTTGGGGAAGTGAAAGCCAAAGGACCGCTTTTTTGTTCCGCTTACAAACGAAGGCTACAAGGGTCATCTTCTCCCTCCCCAGAAACCAATCATGCACAGAAATATTTAGAACCAGCAAAATTTTAACATTCCCTTCCATTTATATCTTGGAGACATTACTGTTTGTTAAGAACAATGTTACAATGTTTAGTTTTCCTTCTAGTCGCAGTTATCAATTCCGCAATAACAATCATATTCCCATTCCTAAACATTCAACTTCATTTTTTCAAAAATTTACTATTTTATATAGTATTCAAATATACTATTCAAACTATTTACAATAGTCTCCCATTATCTCTAAAGATCGAGCAGGATCACCGTTCTTTTAAGAGGGGGTTTAAAACAATGCTCTTGGAGGAAGTAGTCTACAGCGTCCGGGAGTTTCTGGCGTGTAATACACCCTTGAGGACTCAAAAACAATCACACTCAAAGTTCCACAACGATCCCTTCATGAACCCATTATATTTATTTTATATATTAATAACATTATTTGATTTTCTTACTGGCAAGCTCTGCACTATCTTCACAGATGATAATTTCATTTTGACCTCTCATAAAGAATTAAAAAACTTAGGACAGTAAAGCCACTTCTCAAGTATTAATCTCAAACTTCAAACTTGTTTATTTGGCCAAATCAACAATACATTTGCATTAGCTAAGTCGATACAATAATTTAATATATATTATTAACTAAAACATTACACAGGAATTTATTAGCGACTACCATATATATATATATATATATATTTTTTTTTTTTTCAACAGTCAATCACCCTTATGTATTTTTGAAAAAAAATTATTAGGCGTCTGATTTTGTTGATTATTTTGGGGTGAGATTGGACGGTTGTCTTAAATGGACAGAGCATGCTGATGTTTTTGTCTCTAGACTTACATCTAGTGTTTATGTCTTAAGGGATTGTCCAAGCTGGGTTATTATAATCTGTTGGGGGCCTGTTGAGGTTCTCTATATTGCTTTGGGGCTTATCGAGCAAATTGAATCTTCAAATAATTATTACTATTCAAAATAAGGCAGTATGACTGGACTAAAACCATCTGATTCTTGTGTTGACAAATTTAAAGAACTTTGAATTTTTACATTACCCTCTTTGTTCATGTTCGAGAAAGTTACATATGTAAAAAAGATAAACAATCTGATATCGGCTCATAAACACATTTACTCTACTAGATATAATATAAAAGTATCTATATCCATCTATTCAACACAAAAAAAAATCTTTTAAACTAAACCAGTTTATGTTGGATTAAAATATGTTTGTCGATTGCCATCACACATTAAAAGAGATAAATAATATAGTAAAATTAAATATGAACTTAAATTATTTCTTTTAAATAAATGTTATTATGATCGCCCTGATTTTTCCTGAGATATTCCTGTGTGTCATTTCTGAGCCACTTCCTATTGTTTCCCTATTTTGTCTCTTTACCTTACTGGAAAAGAATGCCTTGGATGCAAATTGATTTTTTGACGGATCTCATGACACAAGAGTGAGGTGGTCACGGACTTGACTTCGGAGTTATGAGGTAGGTCGGAGGTAATCACATAAAGTACAATATATTATAACAAATACAAAAATTACATTGTATAACTAATAAATATCACACAAAATAACAAATTTATATGAAGTTTATATAGTACTTTACAGTTAAAATCCTAATATAAAACAATACAATATCAGCGCCATCTCTTACTTGTCATCTTTCTTCAACCCCTTGAGTCACTTGGAATGTTCGCAGAACGGTCTTTGTCTGACCTCCATCCACCCCTGCCTAAAGTGCCGTGTCAGGCACAAGCTGAGCTGACGCCTGTAATGTGTTCTTACATAGTATAACAGTTTTCACACATAGTATAAGTTCTTCTTCTTCTTCTTCTTCTTTTTCTTCTTCTTCTTGTTATTTCCATCCATAGGCCCTTAAGCGTTGGAAGGTCAAAGTGCCAACTCTAGGTTAGCCACTATTTGGTTGGGGTGGGTTAAGGAAGTTGCAGGTTGGATTACAAATTTTTAGATGGTTTGTGAGGTCTTCCACAGAATAAAAACAGTGAGCTATTAGAAATGTTTTCAAATATGCTTTAAATTTTCTATTGTCAGTTATTTCAGAAACAAATTTTGGAAGTGATTGATAGAATTTAAGACCAGCATAAAGTGGTTTTTTTTTCAAAAACCGCCAGTCTATGGGTGATGGAAAATTTAACCTTAAACCGGGTATAGTGAGTGTGATTTTTTTACAATAATCTGTTAGGTTTTGGGTTCTAATGTAGGTAACTAGTTCAAAAAAATATAGTGATGGAGCAGTTAAAATACCAAGTCTGGAGAAGTATCTCCCGCAATGTTCCCAAGGTGGAAGTCAAAAATTGTTCTAACAGCCTTTTTTTGCCAAATAAATATTTTATCCACAAGTGATTTGTATCCACCCCACAATGCTATGGAATACATAATGTGAGATTCTAGTAGACTAAAATAAACTATTCTAGATACATTAATGCTACACAATATATTTACTCTTCTTAACACAAACAACCCAGATGCCAATTTCTTTTCAATTTTTTCAATCTGGTCAATCCATGTTAAACCATCGTCCAACCTCACTCCAAGAAAATCAGTTGAATCAGATGGATCCAGCATATCCTCTCAAATAACAACACTTACTTTATCTACTTCGGTGGCTCTCTTCCTTTGGGCAGTATTTAAGCAGAGATACCCAGTTTTGTCTGTGTTTAATTTGAGTTTGTTGCTGGCAAAGAATTGTGCAAGGGTTTTAATTTTGACATTTGTTTCAATTTCCAAATTTTCCAGATTTTTGTTTTTTGTGAAAAGAGTGGTATCATCTGCAAAAATGAAGAAGTTCTGGTCCGAGACCGTCCCTGCCATATCGTTTATATATATCAGGAACAGTATCGGTCCCAGAATTGAGCCTTGAGGAACGCCATTTTTGATTGATTGTTTTTCTGAGTGGATTTTGTGAATTTTAAATTTTTATTGATGTTTAATTTCAACAAACTGGAGGCGGTCAGACAGGAATGATGTGAACCATTTTAGGACGCATCCACTGATTCCCAGTGCCTCCAGCTTGCTTAACATGATCTTGTGATCAACACAGTCGAAGGCCTTTGACAGATCTGCATTTATTACAGATTCGCCGGCCTCCATCGCATCGATGCACTGGTTCACAAATTCAATGAGAGCTAATTTGGTTGATTTGTTTTTTCTGAACCCATATTGCTTTCTGCAAATGAGTTCATTGCTTTCAAGATAGTGAGTAAGCTGCTCACTAACCACTCTTTCAAAAAGTTTAGAAATTGTTGGCAGGAGTGAGATCGGACGATAGTTCCCCATGTCCAAATCATCTCCTTTTTTTGAAAAGGGGTTTTATTTTGCCAACCTTACAACCATCTGGCAACACCCCGTTATTCAATGAGGCATTGATGACATTGGTAATTGGCTTGACAATTTCAAGCTGGCAAATTTTAATGAGTTTCATGCTGATTTCATCAAATCCTGTTGAATTTTTTGGAGAAAACCTGGAGAGAATTTTTAAGGTGTCAGTTTCAGAGATGTTTTTAAATTTTGAAAAAAGACAATGATCAATGGAGGGCAGAGGGTTGCTTGAGGTTATTACAGTATCAGGTTTTAATTTCTCCGCAATATTAACAAAAAAGTTGTTAGTAGCATTGCTAGTGACATGTGGGTTCTTGATAATTGTGTTTTCTATTTTCAAAACTAAGTTATTTACTAAGTGAGGGCTATTTTGTCTAAACTGATTTATAACTTTCCAAGTTTGTTTTGATTTATTGCTGGCATTAGCTAAAGAATCCCCAATCCAATTCTCCTTAGCTTGGTGGATAGAATTTTTTTAATTTAATCTGGCGTTTTGATAGACAATCTTATCTACTGGTAACTTAGATGTTTTGTAGTTACTAAAAGCTTCAAACATTTCTGATTTTGCTTGGATGACCTCTAGAGTCACCCATTTTTGTTTTAGGGAGTTTTTAATTTTCACTCTTTTTGGTGGACAAGAGATGTTATAGTAATATAGAAATGTCTCCAAAAAGTCATTGTACATGACATTTTTTATTTATTTTTATTTTATTTATTTCAACGGCAATGCCATTATATACATAAATTTGATGACAGAAAAAAAAACAATAATACAAGAAAGACATAGTGGTACAATTCAGTAGACAATGTAAAGAAACAAAATAATTGAGTAATAGTATCAAAAGAAAAACAAGCTAAAAAGTGGTAAAAGTGGGTAACAAGTGTGGAGGTAACTAGGGAGGTGTGCTAGGTAGGTTGCACGTCCTATGTTGAAGAGGCAACCAATTTCCGTTTTAGAGTGCTAAGACTGTCATTGAAGAAATCAACTTCAGTAGGGACGGAGTTTCCAAGTTGATGCAATCTTGCCACAGGTCCAAACTTCATTTACATTTACATCCTGTGTCTTATAGACTTCATACCATTTCTCAGACTTCAACCTTTGTTTGAGTTCTAAAAAATGTTGATCTTTTAATTCACGTTCAGTGGTCCAAAGTGATTTTAAATTGTTGTTAAGTGGTGATGGAAAACTAATAACTATGGCATCATGGTCAGAAATTAGTGGGGAAATTACATTTGCTGTAGAAAAATTTGCATTGGTAATAAAATTATCTATACAGGAGGAGGTGGTTTCTGTGACTCTAGTTGGTGTTTTTAAAACTAGATTTAATCCGTAACTTTTCAAAACATTTCTAAACTTTTTTGCTTTTGAATCAGATTTAAAATTATCAATGTTGTAATCTCCTGCTATGATAATTTTGTCAGAAGTCTGACTGGCTTTCTCCAAAAAAGAGTTTAATTTATCAAAAAAGTTGCTCAAGTTTTGATCGTCTGGTGTTCTATACAATCCTGCTATTAGTAGAGAAGTGCCATTTAAATTAACCTTAATGTCTGCACATTCAAAAACAAAATCCTGGTTTAGATTGTTACTAAGATTTAATGTAGATTTAATAGACGCCTGTAATGTGTTCTTACATAGTATAACAGTTTTCACACATAGTATAAGTTTTTTACAGTGTTTGTGGTTTTGTTGTCTTTGACTATATATTGAGTGACGTAGCTGTATTATGAGGACAGTTTCTTCTTCTTATGCCAAATGCCAATCTCCATTCATCCGTAATCCATCTCTTTCTTTTATATAATTATGTTGTATTGTTGTGTAGTCTAGCGATTCTGTCAATTTGCGGCTGCCGAGTTCCACATAATAAATTTTTGAGCAATTAGAATAATTTCTTGTTTATTTAATACTTAAAATCTATATCTAGGACAAATTAAAGAAATAATGAGAGATAATCACTCCAAAGACTACGATAAAGTTTCCAAACATGATGATCCACCGAATTCCAGATTGTTTGTTGCTCATACAAAGCAAGTATCTGAAGAGGAACTTCGGGATGCTTTTGAAAAGTATGGCTCAGTGGAAGATGTTTGGATTTGTAGAGATAAAAACACAGGAGATCAAAAAGGTATGAATAATATTTTAAAGAGTAAGCCTATGATATGATCAATTCAATGTCGACAAGAAATTAATGTAAACATAGCCACTTGGTTAGGCCTAGTCAAAAATATGTTAACTAAATGATTTAAAACAATTCGAACTAAGGCCTATACAATTACTAGTTGCTTTTGAAAGTAGGCTTATGACTTCTTAGCCCTTTACAGTTTCAACAACTGATTTTGTTGGAAGTCTAGTAGGCCTAGGTACTCTTTATACAGTTATCTATTAGGTAGCTCATATAAGCTCAAAATTGAGGGTATTTTTTTAAAGTTTAATTGTGTCAATGGCAGCCCATAATAATCGTGTTCCTAATAACTCCATATAGGCTAAAGTACAAAGAATATTTTTCAACTAAAATGTTGAAAGCCCGTGATCTAATTTAGAACTTAGAGAGGCTGGGGTAAATTTAGCTAATCCAACTTTTACAAAATAGGTAGGCCTAGCCTACCTATTACTCTATGAAAATTATTTTTCTTTAAACATTGGGTATTTATGCAGTTTCTTGCCACCAAATAAATTTGGAACATTTTGCTTGAAATGGGTCTAGAATAGGCTGTATTTTCACGAGATATCCTTTTTATTCTGCGGAAATAACGTATTTTACCAAAAAATTCAAAAAACAGGTAACAATTTTTAGTATTTTTGTCATATTTCCGTTAATTTAAATGGTATTTTAATCATCTTGTTTTATTCTGATGTGTTTTTTGTGCTGAATAGAAAATTAAAAACTATTTTGGTCTATTACAAATATTTCTTGAGATATAATGGAAAAACTACTATCTCGGTGAATCACGATTAGCGGCCATTACGCAATCATTATATACAACAACTATTAATTACACAACCGAATTCACCTATATTCCCGCCGGAAGGCCGTCACAGAGGCCAAACACTCAAATTTAACGCAAATTACGAATTTTTTGAGAAAATAGACAGTTTTGATAATTTAGGTTATGTTTGGTTATGTCTAAAACATACATTATTCTGTTATAAAGTTAGGTTATGTCTGAAAAAGAATATTTTACAACAAAATCAGTCATATATCTGTGTTCAGTATAAAAAACACGAGAAATGCAAGAAAAATGTTTTCAAAAAATAGGCCTAACGATTTTTTAATAAATGTTGTTTTTTTCACTATGAGATAAAGAATTAGTTTTGGTAATTATGCACTTTCTTGCCAACCTCTGAAAATATGACCATGTTAAAAAAGTGGTGAAAAATGAGTTTATATCTCTTGAGGAGTTTGATTTCATCCGTGGAAAACTCGTTTTTTACCGAAAAATCGAGAAACTACTTTTTAATCTGATAGTGAAAAAACAAACTTTTTTAAAAATCGTTACTTTTCAACAACTTTTTTGTTAATTTCTCGTGTTTTTTATGCTGAACACAAATATATAACTGGTTTTGTAGTAACGTTATTTTTTCAGCCCGAAAAATGAATTTTTTACTGACATAACCAAAAATAACCTAACTTTTCCTAATTGTCTATTTTCTCAACAAAGATTAGAAATTTGCGTTAAATTCGAGTGTATGGCCACCGCGACGGCCTGCCGGCCGGGGCGTCACTCCGGTGGGAATATAGGTAAATTTGGTTTTTGTGATTAATAGTTGTTGTATATAATGATCGCGTAATGGCCACTAATCGCGATCCGCCGAAATAATAGTTTTTCCGTTATATCTCGAGAAATATTTTTAATAGACCAAAATAGTTTTCAAATTTGCATTCAGTGCAAAAAATACATCAAAATAAAAAAAGATAGTTAAAATACCATTTAAATTAACGGAAATATGTCAAAAATACTAAAAGTTGTGACATTGGTTTTTCAAATTTTTCGGTAAAATACGTTATTTCCGCGGAATAAAAAGCATATCTCGTGAAAATACAGCTCATTCTATACCCATTTCAAGCAAAATGTTCCAAATTTGTTTGGTAGCAAGAAACTGCATAAATACCCTAGTTTTTGATTTTTCGGTAAATTTCTCCTCAAGATGAAATAAACTCCTCAAGAGACATAAACTCATATTTCACCACTTTTTCAACATGAAATCGTATAATCAGAGGTGGCAAGCAAGTGCATAATTACCAAAAATTAAAAAAAAAGTTTCACATTTTGTGTTTTCTTTTCTATCTTACATACCTTCTGTATTTCTGTTATTGAACATGATTTTTTTTGTAGGTATCTTTTTTTTATTTAATTTGTTTTGTTAGACTGAGCACAAATTATATAAGTATTGTGATCCATAGTAAGCATTTCTTTAGAAATAATAGAAAATTACTGTTGGAGTGAACTTTGATCTTTATAAACAGCATTTTTGACCACAAAATCAAGGATTTGCTTATATTTCCGCCGGACGCCAGACACCGGAATTCAGCTCAAATTTTTGTAGAGAAAATATTAATTTATATAATGCTAGGTTATATACTTTTGAAAAATATTTGGTATTTATGTAGTTTCTTGCCACTAAAATTTTACTTGAAATGGGTCTAGAATTGGCTGTATTTTCACGAGATAAGCTTTTTTTATTCTGTGGAATCACGTATATTACCAAAAAATTCAAAAAACCCAATGCCACAATTTTTAGTATTTCTGTCATATTTCCGTTAATTTAAATGGCATTTTAATCATTTTTTTTTATTTTGATGTGTTTTTTCACTGAATACAAATTTGAAAACTATTTTGGTTTGTTACGATTATTTCTCGACATATCAATGGCAAAAACTACTTACGTGGCAAAACACGATTATCGGCCATTACGCGATCATTTTAAACAACAACTATTAATCACAAAAACCGAATTCACTTATTTTCCCGCTAAAGTGACGGCCGGCAGCCTGTCGCAGAGGCCAACACTCGATTAAATCACAAATTACGAATTCATGTTGAGTAAATAGACAACTAGGATAAGTTAGGTCAGAAAGAAATGCATTTTTCAGGTGAAAAAATAATTTTACTGCAAAACCAATTAAATATTTGTGTTCAGCATTTAAAAACTCGTGAAATGAAAAAAATTTAAATATTTGTGTTCAGCATTTAAAAACTCGTGAAATGAAAAAAATTTGTCGAAAAGTAACGATTTTTAAAAAAATTAGGTTTTTTTACTATCGGATAAAAAACTAGTTTTTCGAGTTTTCCGCGGATGAAATCAACCTCCTCAAGAGATATAAACTCGTATTTCACCACTTTTTCAACAAGAAATCATTTTCAGAGGTGGCAAGAAAGTGCATAACTACCAGATATTTTTATAGGCTAGGTAAAAATTGTATTTTTTCACAAAATCAATTTAAAACTTTTACATTTTTAAAATAATTTGTTTCGTTTTCTTACAATAAATGTGCCAAGCTGATGTTTTTCCTCTTATGATGTGCCTACAATTGTTGAATTTACATACCGGTATCAGCTGGATTAAACTGATTCCAGACTACACAGAAGTGTAAAAATTAACACAATGTTTGTGTTGATCAAGTATGGAATTACTGAGTTAAATGTTTTGGTGAACTTTTTAAAGAATTAAAAAGTGGCATTTCTAATAAATAAAACAAACTGCAGTAATAACAACATAAAAAGTTTTGATCTCTTATAACTGTAGACTCATAGTAAAAATTAATAAAACATAATAATAAAATGAAATTAATTAAAATAAACAATAGCACACAATAACACACATAAGTCTTTATATATAACAGTATCCAGAATAAAGAGAAAACAAATGCACACAGAGGTATTTTTGCAGCACACAACAAAGGTGACATGGAGTGACATTACTGAATACAGCTTAGTGAGGGATGGATGAGTCAGCTGGATTTGTCTGTTTGCTTTTGTGTTGCAACTAGAATTATCAAACAGTTGATGTCTGTATAGTACTTTGCTTACACCGCAGTAGCATAGAGCTACTGTTGTAGAAAAATATCTACTTACGTTAAGTAAACAGCGGGCACTTTAAGGTCAGTAATCTAATTCCACTTTGCGAATTATTTTATACCTTTTAGTCAGGCTGGACCATCAAACGCTGAATCTCCGTAAGTATTGTGTGCTTAGCAATCATTTATTACTATTTAATTCAACTTTACTATTCAGAGTAATAATTGGAGACTGTAGAAATTCTGAGATGGTATGAAATAAAACTTTGAGGGGTTTTTTATTAATTTTTCATATATGAATATGCCTATATTATTTAAATTAAAAATTACAAAAAATTAATTATTTACTTTTAAAAATATAACTTGTAAACTTGTATGATTTTAGGAAAGTTTGTCTTTCATTAATAAGCAGACCTGTTTTCCATTTTTTTTATTTTGAAGTATAAAAATTGTACTCGCGTATTAAAATCAAACATATATTTTAAAAATAATGCACATAGTAATAGCCTACGTTAGTTGGGTGAACCTTAGCAATATAGGTAGCAATTACGATGTTGAACATTTATACTGTTGTTCTTTACTAGTTAGATTCTGATCAACTGGGTGAGTCAGCAAGTCTTAAGCGGATGTGTCATACATTACGTGTCTTCATCCAACTGATGCGCCACACATCAGTTGAGTTTTGGCATCTGATGCAGAACAACTGATGCTGTTTCACTGAGCCGTTCTTAGCCCAAAATAGATTTAAAAATTTTTTTAGCTTAGTTTTTTTTTAATTCCATATGAATAAGGTTATCTTGTTTTCACCATGAAACGTATAATACATCATAAAAATAATCAAAATAGATATTTAATATTATTTTAAATAAACCAGACAAAATAAATCTGTTATGGTTAGACTGTTATACTTCACTTGATATACAAATCAGAGAACTCCTCAAAGGAGTAGGCCTATTAAGTCTGGTTATTTTATAAATATTTTTTCATCCATATCCAGAAAATATCACAATTCAGTTACTATTATTTCTCTGAAAAATATTTATAATAAGTACCTTTGGTTAGTTCATTTGACTTTTTTATTACTGTTTAGTATGTTCTTGTTTTAGTGAATATTTTTTTTCTTTTTAGATATCGCCTTTATTAAATTTGAAAAGACTTCAGATGCAGCTCGTGCAATGGAAGCATTGAATGGGAAGACTCTAGAAGGACATTCAAGGCCTCTGAGAGTTACAGTAGCATTGTCGTAAGTTTGCTGTTGTTAATTACTAATTGGTTTAATTTCATTCAGATTAAGTATTATTGGATTAGTAATAATGCACAAGTGCAATGATTAGTTAAAAAGGGGATACGGCATCATCAATCTTACTAGAGAAGAAAAGTTCACTGAGCATAAATACAAAAAACCATACACAAGACGTGACTAACCAAGACAGATTTTTGGTGCTTCTGTGCCTAGTCTATGTACTTTAATGTATCCATATATTTTTTCAACAGTAACTGTGTTGCATATTTCTGTATTTTTATTTATTTACTAATATATTTTAACATTTTATGATATTAAATTTATATATTTATAATTATATAAATTAAACTGGTATTAGTTAGCAGTTTAGTTTTTTATTTTTTAAATTTTAGTAGACAATAGACAATATCTTTATTAACATAATCTTAGAGATTAGTATTAGCGTCAGGTTACAAGTTGTTACAATGTAAGTTATTTAGAAGAAGTCTTCAGTGTTGGTGTTATTTTAAGTTGCATCTGGGTTGAGTGGTGTTTTCTTCAGGTATTCATCCACTGAGTAGAAGGGATTCTTCAGCAGCCAGTTGTTTAAGTATTTCTTCAATTTCTGAGGTGGGGTATTCTTCAGGTCCTCCTGTACAGGTAGGTACAACAAATCAACAAAGAAATATTAAGTTAAAAATAAAGTTAATCTATAACTTGCAAAGGAGGTCTACATAGATAGTGGAAGTAAGTTCAGTCCATACTCATATAGATTAGGTTTAAAAGTCTTTTAAAACCATGTTTCTTTAATCATTCTAGTTTTAATTTTAGTTATAAAATATATCATACAATTAAAGTTGTGTATGTGTGTGCCTCCAGTTTGTACTATTTTACCTTGTAGGTCTATGATGTTTTCCTTTCCTTTTGTTCAGTTTGATTAAAATCCTATTGTCCTAATATAACCTTATTTTTTAAATTTATCTCAAACAGTTCACAGTGAATATAATAATGCCTCCAATTTCTAGGAGCTTTCATCTGTTAATAATTATGCAAATTGTTTTTCAGGCGAGATCAACCAAACTCTGGAGGTAAAGGAGATGATATGGAAAGACTTCTGAGACTGTTCGTTGTAGTTCCAAAATCCATGACAGAAGAGGATATTACCAATGAGTTCAAACAGTTTGGGGAAATAGATTATGTGTCAATTGTGAGAGATCGGGAGACCAAAGAGAGCAAGGGATATGCGTTTGTGAAGTATGCAAAGTGAGTGTACATGATAATATTGAATTCCAAGATTAATGATCAGTTCTAGGAAACTGTTTGAGTTTAATTTGTTGTGGAAAAGGTTATTATTAACCAAATGTAGGAAATGTTGGCAGTATTCGCCAGATATATAAGATTTTAAACATATATTTAATATTCCAAATATCATTTCTTCCATTGAGCTATTATTTTGAGTATAGTTTATTTAGTAAATACTTAATTATTTGATCCGGCCGTGTAATCCAAATCAATTTCTTGCACAATAAAATACAGAAAAATATAAAGCATCAACAGCATGCAATGATCTTGCAGCCTTCGGAGAAGGCGTTAGAATTTAAAAATAATATAACATCATGTCACTAAAGATTTGTTAGATTCAAATTTGTTTATCATTATCATCATCCAGTTATTTATTTGTATCATTGTTTCAAAATGATATACAGTACACATATACTGTATTTGTTGGACTAAACACAAAAGTGAATTAGGCAGTTAGACGCTACTGAAGTTTTTCCAGATTGTTTTTTATATTAGGACCATATTATTGGTAGTTCTGATTATTTTGTTTTAAACAGGCAAATTAATTTTGTTTTTTTCATGACAAAGGTCTAATGCTATATTTGTAACGACACACTTAGTTTTTAATGGCAATGTTTATCCTTTTGTTTTAAAAATAACATAAATGCATCAGAAGTAGTTTATGGTTATTCTTTGTGTATATTTGTATTTCATACTTTTAACACATTCAGTGCGGATAACGCTGATAGTCATTTTAACCCTTTTAACCCGGGAGAAAAAATTAATTGTCACTTACAACTTCCGTACTAATTTTCTACTGGTCTTCCAAAACCGCCGCAGGCTAAATTCTTGGTTATTCAGGGTGTCTACCGGTCACGGAAGTCCCCGAAAAGTCCCGTATTTGTATGAAGGGTCACGGAAGTCACGAATTTTTATTCGTAGGTCACCGAAATATGGACAACTTTTTCTATTATTATTTTGATTTTTTTCGCTCAATGATGGTTTTTTAAGCGTTTTGATTCACTATTGATCGTTCGTCAACGTCAACAGTGATACATCGATGCGTGTATATGTTGAGCGTAATATTGTGTAGAGTAGAACACAGAAAACATAAGGAAGGCAGTGCACATGGAAGAAATAAGAATGTTTTTAGATGGAATGGAGAAATGCATAAGAAAGTTCGACGCGATTGGCTGTTGTCTTGGCAACGTAATTTCGTCACGAGCGCATGCGCAGAGACTCGGAAATGTGTTCTACTATTCGCTATGCGCCGTACTTTCAAACACCTGTTTTCGTGAGTTTGTTTTGTTTGCCATTCTTTTCCTTGTTCCTTTTGTGAGAGGTCCAACCTCTCAGACCATACCGGTATTCAACCAGTGAATTTTGCTTGAAACGGGTCTAGAATTGGCTGTATTTTCACGTGATATGCTTTTCATTCCGCGGAAATAACGTATTTTACCGAAAAATTCGAAAAAACCAATGTCCGAACTTTTAGTATTTTTGTCATATTTCCGTTAATTGAAATGGTATTTTAATCATCTTTTTTTTTATTTTGATGTGTTTTATTGCGCTGAATACAAATTTGAAAACTATTTTGGTCTATTACAAATATTATATCAACAACTATTTATCACAAAAACCAAATTCACCTATATTCCCGCCGGAGTGACGGAGGCCAAACGCTCGAATTTAACGCAAATTACGAATTTTTGTTGAGAAAATATACAATTAGGATAAGTTAGGTTATGTTTGGTTATGTCGTAAAAAGTGGATTTTTCGAGCTGAAAAAATAATTTTACTACAAAACCAGTTATATATTTGTGTTTAGCATAAAAAAATACGAGAAATGGAAAAAAATTTTTTCGAAAAATAACGATTTTTAAAAAAGTTGGTGTTTTCATTATTAGATAAAAAACTAGTTTTTCGATTTTTCGGTAAAAAACGAGTTTTCCGCGGATGAAATCAAACTCCTCAAGAGATATAAACTCATTTTTCACCACTTTTTTAACATGAAACCATATTTTCAGAGGTGGCAAGAAAGTGCATAATTACCTTTAGGCCTAACATTTGTAGTTCCAGTACTGCAGCCAGTAGTACTGTAGAAAGTTCCTTAAACCAGCAAGGAAGTAATGAAGCAATTTTAACACTGCCTTCTACTTCAAAAACTTCATTAATTGAGGTTAGCCAACAATCACATTTTTCGTCTTTGGCTGAAAAACAAAAACAGCCCTACTCCAGTCCTGACTAGTTTTCTTATGTCTGACAGTGTCACTAAAGCTGAAATTTTATGGGCATGTCAGTGTACTTTGACAAACACTTCTTCACGTTCGGGTGAAGCGGCAAGTGTATTATTTCCTATCATGTTCCCTGACAGTGCAATAGCTCAACAATTTCAGATGCACAAAGATAAGATAGCCTATAGTCTCACTTATGGGCTAGGTCCCTATTTTTCTAATATCGTAGCAACAGAAGCCAAAAGGAGTCCGTTTTTTGCACTTTCTATTGATGAAAGCTTTTAAAAATGATATTTGCCAAAAGCAGCAGATGGACATTATGATAAATTATTGGTGTTCAGAAAAAAACATGGTTAGCACAAGGTACCTGACTTCAACATTTTTAGAAAGGTCTTCTGCTGTTGATATAAATTGACTACTACTTTAGGGGAATTCAACTTGCCACTGAATAAGTTAACTCAGCTGTCTACTGACGGACCTAACGTCAATCTTAAGCTTATTTTTGACCTGAAAACTCACATGAAAGAGTCCCTTGTTAATAATATGGAGATTATAGATGTTGGCACTTGAGCATTGCACATCGTTAACAATGCTTACAAAACTGCACATAGTAAAGTTGGCTGGAAATTAAACCAGTTTTGAGGGCTTTGTATAGGCGTTTTAAAAACTACACTTCCAGAAGGTCTATATACTGCCAGTTGACTGGGTCTAAGGTTTTTCCAAAAAAAATTCTGTGCAGTGAGATGGACAGAAAACTCCAGTGTTATAAGAAGGTGCTTAGACATTCTTCCTTCTTTAAAGCAATATTGTAACACCATTGTTGAACCCCCTGCAACAAAAAACTTTAACATAGTTAAGTCTTTCTTGCATGATGACAAAACTCTGGAGGCTAAACTTCATTTCTCAGCCATGATTGCAGAAGGAGTTAGAAGTATTTTTGACATATTTTCAAAAGAATGATCCTCTGCTTCCTTTTTTACACCAGGAAGTGCTTTCTCTAATGAGAGGCCTGGCCAGTAAAATAATCAAAAATAAAGCTATTGCAACGGCCACCACAGCTTATAAATTAAAACAAATAGATCTAGACAAGTTTGAAAATTTTCAAACTCTGGATAACATTGATATTGGCGCAAGATCTGCTCTTAGAAATATTGAAGAAGTTCATGTCCAGACTTTCAAGCTTGATTGTAAAAAATTTATTTTCGGAATTTACCAAACTTATTTATTTTGGAAAAAAAGCTGAAAACTCATATTTTTAAGGCAAAGTTCCAATACATGGTTTATTTTACTGTTTATACTATGCATTTTTAAGTGTTTTGTTTCTTAATGTTATTATTATTCAATGAATATTTGTAAATATTTTACTTAATTACATGCAGAGGAAGCAAAATATATCATATGTCCGTATCAAATGTCTGAACGTTGAAACCACCTAAAATTTGTTAAGTCACCGAATTTCAGAAAATTGGTCACCAAAAGTCACCAAAAAGTCCCCGATTTTTTTATCAGCCCACTGGTAGACACCCTGTTATTGTGTGTGTGTATATAAAATGCTATTTTTTGTTTATACTCAAGCTATTACAATGTTTTTGGTACCAAAATTTGCACAATAAAATTTTCTAACTTATTAATGTACTTTTAACTATATTTAAATCAGAAAATAATTTTTTAAATTTGTTTTATTAGGTTTTATAGTAAAAAAAACTAAAAAAACATATTTTGAGGTGAATAACTATGATAAATAAAAAGAATATTACTGTGGGAACAGACATTTTTCAGTACAATATTTTATTAGCTACAACATATATAAATTTCATAACCCTAGGCCAAGGAATAATTGTACTATTGCAAATTCAAATAATAATGTCGTGTCCGGGTTTTTAGAAAAAAAGAACAAAATTAAAAAAATCACTTACCAGTATTAGATGAAGTAATGAGTGGAGTGGCAAAAAGAATTGGAGAAGAAAATATGAAGGTTATGGCATTTGCGGATGACTTAATGGTTTGGGGAAGTAAAATAAAAGAGGTACAAAGACAGTTGGATGTGTGGGTAGAAGAAGTAAAGAAATATGGGATGAAATTCAATGTGTCGAAAAGTGAATATATGGTAACAACAAGGAACAAAGAGTGTATATTAGAAAAATTAATGCTGGGAAGAGAGGAAATGAAGAGAGTACAGTTCTTCAAATATTTGGGTAGTGTCCTGGAAGAAAATGGTAAAAATGAAAGAGACATAAATGAACGAGTTAGACAGGCTGGAAATTTCTACAAATTAGTTAGGGGATTAATAAGAGACAAAGGATTGCCACAAAGAAGTAAAGAAATTATATATAGGACATACTACATACCAATATTAACATATGGAGCAGAGACATGGGTAATGAAGAATAGAGAAAAGAGCAAGATACAGGCATGTGAGATGCGTTTCCTGAGAGGTAGATTAGGAGTAACGAAGTGGGATAGAATACGAAATGAAATCATAAGAGACAGATTAAATGAAGAACCTCTGCAAGATAAAATAGAAAGGGAAAGAATTAGATGGTTCGGACATGTGAAAAGGATGGAGGATGAGAGGATACCAAAAAAGTGGATGGAGTGGAGGATACAGGGTAAACGTCCAAGGGGTAGACCAAGGGATAGATGGAGAGATGGGTTAAAGGAGAGTGTAGTAAGAAGAGGGGAGGTATGGGAAAACATATTGGAAGAAAGGAAGTGGGAAGATAAGCTATGGTGGAGAGGACTGTGTACCAAGCAGACCCGGGAGAAGACTGGAACCTGCTGCTGATGATGATGATGATGATGACTTACCAGTGGCTTCACATAAGTTCAAATGTTATATCTCTTTCACATAGTTCCACTCCCACTGTATAAGAAATTCATTCACACTATTTACACTTATCACTAAGTTTATATATTTACAAAAACCGAAGTCCGAAGCTAAAATTTGAAATGGCCTAGTTGCAAACATGTTTGGGCATACACATTGGATGGCAGCCCTCTTGGCAAAGAGAACAGATAGTTCTTGATCTTTGCCTGTTGCTCCTGTCATACTTTGTTCCCTTATTAGAACAAACACAACAAAACTACAATATAATAAAATAAAAAGAACTTTTTGCTTCACAACACAATCTAAATAAACACAACAACACCGTATGATGAATGCAGACAGCTGACAACTTCTGAGGCTACTGATCAGATCAAAACTTTACCTCAGTATTTCAAATAAAAAAAGTAAAAGGCGTTAAAAATATTGAAATAACCTCATTATTAGTGCAGACTATATACTGTAAAACATTATCAAAACAATTTCGAATACATAAAGGTGCGCCTACATAATTATTTAATAGTATGAAATATGGCGGACAGTAAATTGACCGCCCGTTCGTTTGACAAGTACTGCGGCGGTCAATATAGGGTCCGCCCGTACGCTTCGCGTAGTTTTCGGCGGACAATATATTGTCCGCCCGGGTTAAAAGGGTTAATATCACCACGCTATACACAGCTGACGCTCATTGGCGTAAAACGTTGTGTTGGCGAGCTTTACTTTCCCGCCATTTCTTGAGATGCCATGTCATTCATTGTACTTCAGTTAGTGACAAACCACACTCACCTATATAGTTATTAGCAACAGTTTGTTTTTAATTTGCATGTATATTGTTATAATTATATTTAAATGTTTATAATTATACTATACTTCATTATGAGTAAATTGTTCCAAATTTAATTATCAGTTCCATCCCCACCCTACTAAATACTTGTCTAAGTAACCTTAACGGTATTTTTTTGTTTACCAGGTTTGTCTATGTGTAGAGCTTGTGTATATTTAAAGCTGTCAATTGTTTGTGTACGCATCTAGAACAGATGTAATGAAAAATTTTTTGATTGTAGTGTTTACAGGCAGTAAATTAGAAATATTTGACATATTATATAAAAATAACACTCATTTACAAATTATACAAAATACAACATGAAAGACTTGTCTCATAACAGAGAAGTATTTTCATTTCAATTTGCTCAGTATGATTTTAGTTTTACCATGATCATTTATAACTATTAAATATTAGTAAGTTTAAATATAGCTAATTAAAATTAAGTTTTGTAATTGAACTTGTTTTATTGCTCAATACCAATAAAATACGTGAACGTCTTGCGGTGCTAGCTGCACACTACACATAATTGTTATGCTGTATGCTAATGACCCCTATATTGTTATTATTTTCTTTTTCATAGGTAATTACGACTTAAAATTACAAGTATTATACATCACTTATATTATTATTACAACTATACTTAGTTAAATTAGTAAAATATTAGACATTTTTTAAGCACAGCCCATAGGTATATAATTTTTTTCTTAACAGTGAACATGTTAACTGGTTAAATAATTTAATAAATAGCGTAAATCAATTTTACAACTTGTTAATTTGTAATATGAGTTATATTGTATGTATATTCTGTTGTGTTATATTAATGAAATATTTTGATTTAATTTCTACCATAGGGTCTCTCAAGCTGCTGTTGCCTTTGAGGAGTGTGACCGCAGCTTCAAAGCTGTATTTGCAAGACCCAAAGAACAGGATCAACAACGGAAGTCTGCCATGAATATGGACATGTATGATCGACCCAGTCAGTCCAGTTATTCCTCAGGCCCACAAAATTCACCTGCTCCGTTTGTGGAAATGAGTCCATATAATCGCAGTAAGTGTTCTTAGGCTGAACATTGTTATTTGCAGATGGTGTTTAACAAGCTTACTCATTATGTATTTTTAAAGAAGCTCCCCGGAACTTACTCAGTGGATAAAATTACCACTTTTGTATTGCATATTTAAAGTGCGATTAGGTGTTGTGCATTCAGAGAACTTTGTTGTCAGTTCAGGATTACCACAAGACATTAATTTGCGACCTTTGTTTTTCATGTTATATATTAATGACATTATACCTCCATTAAAGTTTGAAGTTCAACTATATGCTGACGATATTAAAATATCCCTGCAGATTGCGTATGCTAGAGACAGTTATGCTTTCCAATCATGTATTGATTTGACTGTGAAATAAGCTAAAGGTAACCATCTTTCATTTTTATTAAGTCCAGCTTTCAATATATCCTTTTGAGCGACAGAAAGTTGATCGATGAAAGTTTTGTATGCTCCTCCCTATGCAATCATGCTATATTGAAGTCTGGATTGTACAAATGCATAAAATATCATCTTAAGCTAATTTTCATTCAGAACATATCCCAACTGGTAAAAAGTAAAGATAATTTTTCTAAGATTACATCTCAAGATAGAAATATGAGTTTCCCATTTCAGGAAGGGTGATTGAGGGTGATAAGTGTAGATAAACAGAGTAGTCATTGTTACCAACTAAGGTCGAATGTTCCTCAGAAAGAGCTATTTATTAAGAGACCTACAGCTTTACGTGGAATCCGATCCACATAGTTAGTGTTGGTCTGATTTTCAGCTACCTGACAGGCCTGACACTCAGTTCTCTTCTCTAGACAACATGTGAACTCTGATATAAAATTTCCAAGTTATTAGGGCTGCATATTTCTTATGGAAATGTTGTGACTGTTTCTTGCTTATTTTATTCACAACAATTTTGGGATGACACATACTTGATCAGCCACCACTATTGCTACCCCCCCCCCCCCACTATACAAAATGAAAGCTATTTACAATTATTACTTTAAAACGTTTAGTTAAAATAATTATACAGTTTCGCAACTTATACTTATTTTGATTGATTTAATTAAACAGCTAGCATTTATTATTTGGTCAGTAATCAACTCATTACGTACTAAGATTCGTTGGGCAGCTTGGACAAGAGTCAAGGCTGAAGTAAACTCTGTGATTGAGATTGGACAATCATCCCTTGAGGATTACGACCCACCCCTCTAGTACTAGCAAGATTGACGTTAGTGATCGTACACCAAATGACAAGCACAATACTCAGGTGTATACTACGTTGAACATTGGACAATCATCCCTTAAGGATTACTACACACCCCTCTAGTACTAGCAAGATTGACGTTAGTGATCGTACACGAAATGACAAGCACAATACTCAGGTGTATACTACGTTGAACATTGGACAGTGTTTAGTTAAACATTTACTTTGGCAAATAATTCAAATAACTCTTAAAGCACTAGGTAGTTTTTTTTTTAATGTTGAACCTTAGCAAAACAGTGGTAGTTTAGTTCACACTTCAAACCAATCTGTCATTCTTCTTTAATGAAATTAGTGGCTGTAAAGTAAATATAGAGCATGCTATATGCTATCTTGGTGTTCTCATAGACTTCAAGTTGATCTTCTCTGAACAAGTTAACTGTTTTAATCTAAAGCTAGGAAGCACTCAGGTCTGGTCATGTGGATTATTATGTCACCAACAATCACGCTTGTCATACTTGTGTCTAACATGCATTTTTTTACCGATTGCTTCATGCCACACCAGTTCAGTTGATGTAATTAATTGGTCTAACAGTTCCAGAATATTCTTTTCGCTCAAGAGATCAAAAGGTTGTTTGTCCATGCTTTGGAGTATGTGTTCCAGTAGTCATATGTGCGAGCATTGCATACAGGCTTTTTACCTAGATTTTGTTCAATATCGACTATGGTAGGTTTCTGGGGATGCTGAAAGAAGCATACAGGGTGATTTTTTTTAATGTGCCACCATTGGGATCTTTCAAACCTGCAGAAATACAACAAACTTTAAGTGGGGAACTTTACCACATTATGTTCATTACAGTTACGTGAGTCAAATTTTAAAATTCGGTTGCCATTTTCCAATATGGTGGTCAACTTTGAAATTTCTTATGGGAACCCCTATTTTTTATGATGGTTTTATGTTTTACTAGTGATTCCTAGCATTTTTTTATTCTTGTTATTTTTTTGATATTTTTAACCGTTTTGCCACTAGGAGCGCAGAAAGTTTCAGAAATCCTTCTTTCAACAGTTCATTAAAGAGGAGTGTTCTGCCATTTACAAAAAATAATGCTTAACTTATAATGCATTATTTTTATTCAATCGAATGTTGAAAAGCTCTTCAATACATATTTTATACAAAAATATTACAATCATGTAGCTGAAATTTTAATATTCGGTTGCCATTTTTCAATTAGCGGGCAACTTTGAAATGAATTATAGTAACCCCTATTTTTTATGATGGATTTAGGTTTGACTAGTGATTTTTAAGACTTTTTTCATTCTTGGTTTATTTTGATATACTTAACTGTTTTTTTTCGCTAGGAGCACAGAAAATTTCATAATTTCTTAGTTTAACAGCGCACCTAGCAGCAAAACTGTTAAGTATATCAAAATAATACCAATAGAATAGATTTATATTTTTATAGATTCAGATGTTTTAGGATTCCAAATTCTATATTACTTTGGATTGTTAAACAAATATATCCATTTAATGAAGTCGGTTTCTTTTTCTGAAAAGAATATGTTGCTAACGGTTTTGTCAATTATTTATTATTGTAATAAAAGTTTAAATTTTGTGCTTATTGTAATATATTTGTGTTGTGTGACGTCCAGTTGTACTGTTATTATTTTACTTTAACTGTGGGTGAACAAAATACAGTTGGATAAGTTACAGTTTTTCTTCCAGGCTAATTCCATTGTTACAAATAATTCATGCTAAATTTATAACATCATTACTATCATAATTATGCATTCAGTACTGTTCATGTAGTCAGTGTTCTTGTTCTTATTTTCATTTCAATGTCACTTGTTAAAACATGTATTTTGTTCAGTGTAATTGTTTGGAGTCTCACTTACTTCCTTTGCAGTTATTGTGTATATTGTACAAAATGTGTATTCTGTTCCGCCCAGATTTTGGTGGCCTGGATATAAATAGTAGCTATGCAAGCGGGGGAAGACAAGACAGCACAAGACTCACGGCTGTGGTATCAGCCCATCTCACAGAGGAACAAGTTGAACGACTGTTTGATCTCATGCCTGGCTTTAAGTACTGCCGTTTTGTCAATGAGTCGTCCAACTATAGCCGCAATGTAAGTGAAACTTTAAAAAACCGCCATAGTTAAGGTGATAAGGCATCGGTTCACCAAGTGGCTGATGAGATATTAAGTACTATTCCTCCACTGCTTCTTCTGTGGTTAGTTATAAAAACGAACCTCATTACTAATTTTTTCTTAAACAAAATTTACAGTATTGCCTTACACATATTTGTAAATACAGTTCTATCATATGATGATAATTTATCAAACAATTTTATAACATTTAAATTTTGGGCTGTTATCAGATAATATGCTTACTTTTAATACACATTTTATCTGTTTTTATTTAATTCTGTACTCATTATAAGAAACACATGTATAGACGTACAACTGACAAGAATTTTATGCATAAACAAGGAACAGCCTGTTCATTTTGTTTAAGTCCTTCAAGAAACAGCCCAACATTATCGGAGGAACGTTTATTTGAAATAATTTAACTGAAGATATTTGTATACGACCGTACTCACCTAAGAAAAAGAGTCTACGAAGTTTAATACCAATAGTGTAACATTTAAATCTCTCTGGTGATTGAAGAAATAAATAGCAAGTATAAGTGCGTGTGAGGTTGAATTTGAAGGTTTATTTTGTAATACTAGTTAATCTTTTTAACATGTATTATGAGAATTTTATAATGTAGAATGTATAATGAGAATTTTTGAAGAAGATTAATAAATGGGGAAATGTCTGCTTAATATTTAAATAGGAAGAGTCAAGGTTTTGTCTCATTGATGTGCTAATTTCATTCTTCTGATTTAGGATCTTAAAGAATAAAGTTTCATTTAGGTAGTTTATTCAAAAGGCATAGGCAGACACTTTTTTTTTCTTCTAGATATTTGGATTTAACGTTGTTAAAATTCATGGTTATGTCCTTGGACGTTTTATAGACAATGAAATAGGATTTCTTATCTCCATCTCAAAAGTGTTCAACATGTATTGGTTACATGTTTGAAAGAGATTCTTCACCGTCAGACCAATATTAAAATGTTTTGTCGTTTGGTTAACATTAAAATTTGCTGAAACATAGTTTTTTTTTTTTTATTTAAGTTTGTTTAAAAATCAACTTTCAACTAGGCCTATTCTTGTTTGTTATTTAATGCTATAGTCAATGAAATGGTAGCAAAATCAGCAGATATTTTGTGTTTGTCTTTGGCTGTGTTAAGCTATCTTTTGGTAAGTAAGTTAATAACACATTAAGATTCTCATCTCTCATGTGCTATCAAATTTCGTACTCGGCCAAAAGATAGTCAAATCAGTTGTGTAATATTAAAAACAACTACTTGTGTTTTGCCAGTTTCATTGGTAACTAATAGCACAACATTTTTGTAATGAGATCTGATAATGAAGAAATCTCTACAAAAAATGTAATCTATATGTTAAAACCTTTTGGATTGAGACGGAGGTAAAAAAACCTATTTCATTACCTATAAAACAAATGTACCAAAGCATAAATACAGTCAGCACAATTACTTGTGAGTGGTAAACAATCGTCGCTGACAGCACATCGGTAGAACTGAATGAAGGCATAAAACTCATTAACGGTAAATAAATGGCCACAGAATTTTCACCCTTCTTGTTCTTGTTTGTTTTCATAGAAGTATCCAATCCAGCTATTTTATTACTACATCTTTTATAAACATACTGTATTTAGAATGACTTGCGAATTTTTAAAATTTTTTTATGTACTTAGACTGATTTTCATTAAGTTTTATGTGAAATGTGGTTGTTACAGCCTCTATTAAGGAGAGTTATGGTTGAATACAACAGCCCTTCAGCTGCAAATTACGCACTTGATAAGTTGCATGGTTTTGAATATCCATTAGGCAAGAAAATCATTGTCAAGCCAGAATATGACCAACGAAGTGATGGGTAAGCAGTCTGTTAGGTTAGACAGCATTATGCCATTATAATTTTAATGAGCCATTGTAATTTTTAATCTTCAATATAAACTTATCAGAGAAGGTCCATAAATCTTATAACAACTTTGATACACCAACAATCCTTTTCATATTAATTTAAAGAAGAACTAAAATTGGTTTTATTCTAATCTCGCTTGAAAAGGCTCTTTTGGCACTTGAAATTCTGAACTGTTCTGAACAATTCTGAATTGTTGTGGTAGCCAAATCATGGGAAGGTTTAAGGGGATATCAAATTTTAGATCAGTAAACAGTACATCCTTAATTAATGCCTTCTTCTTTTTTGAACAATTTGTAAAACTTCAAAATGTTACATTCATTTGAGTTTTAAGGGTAATTATTACTATACCGTATATAGCATTTATTTGTCAGCCACAAAATCATGCATTCATTTCATTACCAATGGCCACTGATATTGAAGAGGGTGTCCAAGAGGTCTTCTTCCATCAAGGTTTCCCTCCCAACTTGCTTAATCAGGGCTTCATCCTCCCTTCTTATGACTTGCCCAGCCTACCATTAGATTACATTTTGGATGGTATTAATTAAGTAGTTTTTTAATTGGCATAATACGTTTTGGTATATATACAGTATAAGTATTATATTACAATATATATTATTACAAAATATTACAATATAAGTACAAATCTTGTACTTGTATTTGTACAAACCATAATATTTGTACATTTTGTACTTATATTGTAATATATTTGTGCATTTTATGCTTATATTGTAATAAATTTGTGTTGTGTGACGTTTACTTGTACTGTATTAATTCAAGGCAAACATGCTTCTATTTGCTGAGTTTACTTTGCATTGCAGTTAGTTCACTATTGTTGGAGCTGATAATGGTGACTAGGTAATTTTAATTCAATAACTTACTTGAAATTGTGTTGTTCCACTGTGAATGTCTGGGGTTTTCATGGTTTTGACCAAAATACATAAATTTAGTCTTTATAACTGATAGATAGGAAAAACTCTCATAGAAATATAACTAGCTCTTGAATACTTTTATTTATTGTTTTGTCCAGTTTTTAAAACATTTCTTATTTTCTATATTCACAGTGTAAAATAATGATGGTGGTACGTTTAGTTTTTCAACTACTTAATGAAGTTAAATGCTCGTAATGTAGTATTCTAAAAGAATTGTTAAAAAATAATTTGGGTAATAATGAAAACTTTACCATCAATAGAGTTAATTGGTGTTGAAACATCTCAATGATTAGATAAGTTGTATATTATCCACTATTATCCACAGTGAAACAAGCATAATGTTACTAATTAGTGAAAGATGTCAATAAAATCTAACAATTAATTACAGTTGAAATGTTACTAAAGGTTTTCTATGAAAGTAATTTAGTTTGTTACAAAATATGTGTTGATCTTGATAGTAACAAAAATAATGTATTTCATTTTATCTGCAGCATACTCTCTGGGAAGAGAGATGCAATGGGTCTTGCCACGGCTCCAGAGATCACCCAAGAGTTGGCCACCCTCACGAAAGCCCTAGCAGAAGCCACCAACATGATCAAACTGCAAGTTGGAGGTGAGTTTCTCAAGTATTTCCTTTTTAACAAGTATGTAACAGGTCCACCAAATTGATAAATGAATTAATTAATTTAAATAAATAATAAATTATTACGTAAAAGAAAGGGATATATTTAATGGGAATAAACCACGAAGGTTCAAATAATGTTAGAAAATTGCTGCAAGTCAGACAGGAAAGCAAACAGAAACATCTGGAATAAACAAAATACAATCCTCCTTTGTCACAAAGGAAGGAATGGGTGTGGTCCTTTCTGAGAAGTATGACCATAAATACATGGGAATGTCTGAGACACAACAGTCAACAAAGATAAGACAAAATTAGCGTGGGACAAGACTCGACAAGTCGGTTGGAACTTTCCATAGTCTCCACTCCGGATCCGGCGCAGTGGAACGACGCAAAAGTCAATCTTTGAACGGAGCCAATCAGAACGAGGCAGTTAATTTGAGAGGTTCCCGTAGGCCGCAGCAGCTGTCGGGACTGCTACCTCGTGGTACAACCGGAAGGGTTACAGTCTTGTACCCAAAGGAAATTGATACCGGAAGAAAAAGTAAAAAGTGGGGGGTTTAGAGTTCAACGGTGGAGAGACCAACGCCAAGGGTCTCGCTCAGTCCTTCACTATCAGTCATTTAAGTAACTTTGGAGAGGTCCACTGGACTTCAACGTGTTACTAAATTTTTTCACAATGATTTAGTTAAATTTAATAAATAAGTTTAAAAATAAGTAGTGAGTTAAATATTAAAAGATTTTTATATTTCATATGAATTAATTTAAATAAATCGGTTGTATCGTGTTCTACAAGAACTTCATTGTGATCAGATAAGTTTTAACTAAGAACATTATTCTTTAAGATACAATCTGTAAAACATTTTAAATTAAGCAACAAACTTCTTATAATAATCAAAATTGTTGATAAGAAAAGTAGAGTCATGAAATTTTAAAAATATGTAATAAAAAATAATTTTATAAAAAAGTAACTGTCTTGATTCATTGTCTCATACAGCTTCACCAAATTACCTGTTTTACGACCCTGAGAAACTTAAGAAAATCATGCTCTAAATTGAATAAAACTAACTTCTTATTAATTTAATAAAAAATATAAAATCAAAGTAATGTAACAACCTCCTAAAGGTAACAAGTTACAAATTTTCAACCAATAATTTGGGACAAAAAAGAAATAAATTAAATTATTCTGATGTAATAAATAACATTGATTAATTTAATCAATAGATTAAATTAATAAAATTAAATAAGAAAGAGCAATGTGACAAGTAATTACCGGGTGCATTGGCTCGGCTTTGGAAAGTAAATATATAGAGTAGTATAAATTATGGATATCAAGTGAATATATTCAAATTACAAGGATTACAATATTTTATTTGTTAACTTTGTTTCATTTCTCATCAATTTTATAAAGATATTTCACTGAGAAATTAGTTTCCCTAATCATTATGGGTAGACAAATTATCTTTGTTATTATTTATTTAAGTAATTCTACTCAATTACGAAAATAAACTTATCAAATTGTAAATTCTAGTTCAAAGAACTTGCTTCTCAACAGGGTAGTTCTCTATGCTTGCCTACCCTTCCTTCCGTGGATTTCTTATCACATTAACCCTTTGAATCCCGGGTATTTTTTTAAAAATATATACCAAAAATCCTAGCATTTTTATTGTGGTATCTGCCAAAAATCCCGGGCCTATTTTGCCAATTTCGCAGTATTTTGGTATTTTTTTTAAAATATCTACCAAAAATCCTAGCATTTTTATTGTGGTATCTGCCAAAAATCCCGGGCCTATTTTGCCAATTTCGCAGTATTTTACTAAAAAAATAATTTTTTGCTTGTTTTTTAATAAAACCTCATGAATCTTTTACCACTTTATTCCAAATAAAGTGTACTACAAAACTACATACATATAAAATAAGTATTCAAATAAAAAATTTGTTGTAAAAAGAAAGTACTTACCGAAAAAAAATTGTTGTCAAAAACTTTTCACTTTTTGTCCATGAAGGAAGTAGTAAAAAATTAGATATGACAAATATGATTGTATCACCTTAAAGCCCATTGTTTATTTAATAACTTCATCAAATTTAATCAATTTATCAGAAAAAATAAAATAGACAATAATAGTTGTCAAGCTGTCAGCTGACAGCCATAGAGATCGACGCGAATTGCAATGCTCAGTTGATTATAGGTTATAAAATAATTCAACGTGCTATATAAAGTTCAGAAATAATTTATACATAAACTATGATTCTTTACGGTCAGCTTAGTATAAAACATGTGTAATTTTATCATAATTTAATATTAGAAAAAAAATTTTGTTGCAAAGGTTCGTATTTACGGACGTTGGGATTTCTTGCAGATACCCTTCAGGTCCGTATATACGAACGCCGGGATTTCTTGCAGATACTTTTCAGGTTCGTATATACGAACCTCGGGATCTTAAGGGTTAATATTTTATAAAAGGCTGATAAAAGGAGCCCAGCCTGCTGCCATGCTCCTTTTATCAGCTGTTTGAAATAAATGTTTAATTAAATTCAATCTTTTTTTGTTGTTTATCAATTACATACTGTATTTCTTTCAATCAGTAGTAATGTAGCTCTGTAGCCTAATTAGGCTATTTAAGAGCTGTCTTACTCATACATTATTAATTTCTGCACACTTGAAAATTAAAAATAATAGCAAACCATTTAAAATCTTATTAACTAATTACTTAAGATTGTTTCGACATAATTACTATACTGTAGTAAATTACTCAATTGTATGCAATTGAATGTTTACAATGTGCTTAATTGCATTGTTGTAATCAATGTCACTTTTATGGAAAAAATAAATTGTCGATGGGCTTTTTCTATCCCATAATAATGTAATTTCTATAAATTCTTTAGTATTGGGTCTCTATGATACTAAAGCTAACTTCCCTCAACATTTCATCAAAATCTCTGTTCAGTGGTTCAGGAGAATTCTTGATGTGTGAGTACATAATTTCTGATAATATATTTTAAGATTAACCCATTGACATGCCTTGACGAGAGTTTGCCGCAGAGTATAATATCGCTATGATATTGTGACAAGACTTACACGACTATTAATGATTTTTTTTTTTAATTTTACCGCTAGATAGCAGCACAATTCAGTTGGTAAATTCATCTACAGTTGTTTGAAAGAATATTCAATTGTGCATGCTGATTGTTCCGTCATAATGATTGCTTTCTTACTACAGATGACTTTTGTGTTGTATTGATTTGATGTGTATGAAACAACACTTCAAAACGTTAACATGGCTAAAAACTATGGTTTGAGAAAGAGCATATTGGTCATTACATGGACTATGACAAATTTTTAATGATTGATGAAAAACGATAGCGTTGAAAATGTTAACGTGGCTTGATCAATTTGATACTTGTGGAAATATGTAAACATATATGTGTATGTATTTATCTTATACCATTATTATATTATGATATTTTTGGAATCGCTTTGTTACTAAAGTGAAGTTTTAGTAACAGTGGGTCGGACTGGTAGTGTAGTGCTGTAACCCAGCTACTTGGGGACAAAGTATTTGGGAGATTGTAGGTGATAGGTTCTAACCACGGTCCTCTTAATACCGACACGGCATCCGCTCAATGGTTGCCATCAATGTGGACACTACTATTAATAAATAGTCCTTTCTGAGCTAAGTCGAACTCAGATATTAACAATGACTACACTCGTTCATCTACACTCATCACACTGAAATCCATATTCACCCATATCTTGGCAATCGCTGCCTTAAGAATAAATAAACTATTTTAACTAAAATTTTATATAAAATCTATTAAAAATATGAATTCCCGGGTACTACAAGCCCTTTGTAAACTGGCATGTTAATAGGTTAATTAGCCACAAATCAAACAGCTTTTTCTCAGAAGTGTGTAGCAAAGCCAAGTAAATGGACTTGAAAATTTTTGTAAGAAGACAGTTTGGGGAAAAGGGGTTATACATACTTGGAAAGTACATACAGATTTATTGTACAAGAACCAATGCTAGATATTGTCATTACAGAATTAAGAACATTTCTATATCTCAAAAAGAATATTCCATAAAACAAACGACCAAAAAAAATTACACCTTTTGTAACTTTTAGAAGTGGCTTTAGTTGTTCCTAACTTGAAAGTTAGAATTTGTCTTTAAATCAATTTTATGTCCAATCAAACTATGATAAATTATTCTTACTAAGAATCTGAAAATTTGTCAACAAAATGTTAATATTATTGTTTTATCAAAGAGTTTATAAACCAGAGTGTAAATTAAAAGTATTTGGATGTAGGTGCCTTAGCTGGTGTGAGATTGAATAACGCTCAGTCATCAGAGACTTATGATCCATCATTCTGTACAGTCAGGCTACCGCCTCCACAACCACTTGCCCGTAGGGATTCCAAAATAGCAGAGCGGTAAGTTAAATAAACATATAATTTCAATTTGTTCACTGTTTATGTACTTATTTACTTTTGTTTCCAAAGTGACTGATAGACATGCTGGTATTTGACCTTGCCATTGATCTGTATCAAGTCGGAGTCAAAAATATCTTTATTTACCTATGCACAATGTTGTACAATTAAGTATTGTCATTAAGTAAATATAATAATAATTACAGTATTTGTCAAACTATACTAAATATAAAATAGTTACATAATTTGTCTAATACTAAACTCTAAAGTAAAACTCATCTATCGAGTAAATGACTCTCTCAGAAAGCTATTCTTTCAATTGTCTCTAAAATATATTATCTTGTTGTTCCTGTTTTATGGATTCTGGAACATATTTTTAAAATCTACAGCCCATGTAAGTTGGGTTTTTTGTATAATACTCAAGACGGTGATGATTAATGGGTGATTTGAGATTTATATCTAGTAGGGATGGACGGGAGGAGATTTTTAGGTTCGGGAGGGAAACGAGAGGGAAATTAATTTCCTCCCAAATTTCGGGAGGGAAACGGGAGGGAAATTAATTTCCTCCCAAATTTCGAGAAATTTTCGGAGGGAATTTTCCCCAGCTTATCATATATTAATTTTCAAACTTAGTAGATAAAACAAATAAACCAAATCATTTTATAGTAATAATAATTAATTGGTATGTGATCTAGTAGGAAATTCAACCATTAATGTTAAGGCACATTTATGTACTCCTTATTTTATTAAATCTTTTTTATTTTTTGCCTGCTATCCACAAAACAGAAAAAAATCAAACAGGTTTAGACTAAACAATAACAGATTACACACTTAATAAACAAAGCAATCTTATTTGATATAACTGAATTAAAATTGTAAATTTTAATTAAAATCATCATAAAAACTAGACATGGATGAATTCTTCAATTAATTAACTGAACTACATTATAACTAGGAACTGAAGTTGCACACAGAGCCAGCATCTTGGCAGTCCCTTCCTTATTCCCCTATTCCCCCCCCCCCCCAAAATCCTCACGGATAAACTTAGTAATTATTACTGCACATGTATTGACTATTGTAGAGATGTGCATTTGTTTTAATTCTATTGATAACTGCCGCTGTAGTCATAAGAAAGCAACAAGCAACCTCTATTTCTTCTCTGTGATTGTCAACTAATCACACAGGCGGTCGATCTGGTTTATCTGGTAGTTCCGATCACGGTAGCGAAGCTTTTGGGCAAAAGCTGGATCAAGTGATTCTACGATTCAGGCGTCATCGCCAAACACAGTCGATTGCTTTCAAAATTGTCGCTTTTCAACAAAAAATTGATTTTGTATACGCCATAAAAAGTGGATCTGTAGTTATTTTATTCAGTAATATAATAATGGTTATAATAAACCGGAAATAAGCTGTGAAATATAATCAAATTTGTAAATCTAGATGCCAAAATACCGGTAGTTTAATGGATCGATAGTAATAATTTAATAATTGTGCACCTAAATATAAATTTAAAAGTCGTTTACGATCAATTATTTTTAATAAATTATGATCGGTAATGAATGTGTGCAACTCGAAACTACTTCGATACATAGAAAGATAATCATTTCATCACGAGGAATTTCTGACGTATTGGAGTGACAACGGTATACGTAATCGGCAAATGTATGCCTAGCAGACGAGATGCAATCTGAAATATCAGCTAAATGCCAACTGGCAACTGGTGATACAAAGTAGATTTGTGCAGCTAAATTATAAATTTATGAAATATACACAAGAAGTATGATAAAGTTTCGGTTCAATAAAAATTATGTTCCTTATTGCTAAATCCGTCCGTTTTAATAAATAAATAATAATATAATCTTTGATTTGGATTGAATTGTTTTGCATTTAACATCGACGTAGTAGTAACAATTATGATCAGGGAACCGTTCACTGAGTTCACAAATCAAAATTATCGTATTGTAATGCATTTTACACTCCATCTGTGTTACTTTCTAATCTAGTCAGGAAACCGATCGACAGTTTGACAGAAGAAAATATCGTATGCCTGCAAATGTTACATGCACATTTGGCGATCCTAAGTGTTCACAAACAGATTACTAATTGACATTCGCTACAGCTATATCTACTTATTTTTTATTCAATTGAAAATAAATAAATATTGTTACGTCGCACGATACTTGAACGCCATCACGATATTTTATATGATATGATACGATATTTTCTTCTGTCAAATCATTGGATGATTCCCTACTCAGAGTAAACACCTAAACGGATCACAATCACCTCACGGGAAATATACGATAATTTCAAATCGGAAACGAGCAGAACGGTTCATTGTATGTACATGAGAGAAATGGACTTTTGTCGTGGGAAGGAAGATTTGTTGTTTTGTTGGACAATGGACAGTAAAGTGACCTGTTCTCGGGAGCAGTTTGATTGAATGATTTTACGTTACTGACACACACAAACATTGGAATATAGGCCCACTCAGTTTTCGTTCATTATCATTTGGGTTTCGGTCAACAGTTCTGTCCTATACTAGATTTGTTTAGTTGGATCATAGATCTCGGTAACTTGTTCGACTTTAATAGTTTTTTTTTAGCATCGTGATCCGGATATCTCGTTCACTTAGATGAGCCTTGTCAAATGAACGGGTCGAGAGAACGTCACATCTACGTTCGACCCCAACTGTCGACTCCGACAGTCAGTCGACAGTCACTACGTAACTTCACTGCCACACTATAAGCAATAAATTACATTCCACGGTAATCGAGACACAAGCCTATCATAATTTTATTAACCTTTCATTTTAATTTATATTGATTGAAAAAAATCCGAACTTGACCATGAATGTCGATTATAACCGTGTTGTTGAGATCGAACTATTTAGTTGGTTACATCTTAGAAAAACTCTCGAATATAATTCCCGATCGTAACAAAATTTCCTTCTCGCAGGACGAGAATTATAATTTCCCGGGGAATTCCCGAAATTTCGAGACTCGTCCATCCCTAATATCTAGTATTATATTCATTTAGTGCAAACTTTTCTTAAACTGAGCCCATTCCTGTATAAAATTATTGTATCTGTTTTTTTTCTGAACGATTTGCTAGAAAACTACTAAAAATAATGGGAGAATATTGTCAGTAGCCACAGAGAAGGAAGAAATAGAGGTTGTTTTCAATAGTGCATTGAATGTGTGTCAAGTAGTTATTTCTCCGGTTTGTCATGTGAGGCAGGGCCAGTATATTGTCAATCCCTCCCTTATCCGTTCCCTCCCCCAAATCCTCAAGTATGAACGTAGAAAGTTTGAAGACGTATAAAGATTTACATTAGCTGTAATTTATTTATAACTGCTACTGAGGTGTTTGCTGCGACCTTAAGTAAATGACCTCTGTTTCTTTTTTCTCTGTGCAGTGAACTTAATCATTGTCAAGTGAACTTAATTTCTGTTTCCTGGTTTTTTGATTTGATTTAGTAAATGCTTTTGTTAGTTAAACGTTTGTCTAGACTGTATAATGTTTTTGGTTTCATTTATATTAGTGGTTTATAGTCTTTCTTTAGAGAGTTTACTGTTATTTCTGATAGTTAACATTCCTTTATTTTCAGATAGATTGTTAACTAAGTAAAATCAAGTACAAATAGTTTTTATTTTGTCAGATTTGTACAATCTGCTAATTGTGCTTCATAGTTAGGAAAAATATGAATTACTTTAGTTACAGTGTGATTTTATTCAATTTTAGGCTTTTCATTTTGGGACAGCCTTCTCTACCACTGCCAAGTGCACTGTGGGACGTATTTGGCCGTTTTGGTGACTTGGTTGAAGTTTATATAATTAATGGCAAGAATTGTGGTTTTGTCAACTACGCTAAGAAGGAAGCAGCAGACAAAGCCCTTGAGGTACAGCAAAGCATGTACTTGTTTTGTTAAACATTAGTAAAATAGATACAGAGCATTTTTTTCAGCCAAATCTTAACTTTTAATTTTCTTTAAAGTAGAGATAATGATGGATATTTAGTTATTTAAAAATATGTTTTATAGTTGTTAGGCCTACATATTGTTTGAAATTAAAAACAAATGAAATTGTACTGAATTCAATTTTAATACTATACTAGTTAGCTTAACTCGTTGGGGGCCCCAAACGCTCTTGCTGTGTCTTATAGTAGGGAAGAATTCTTGTGTATGCCCCTCGAGAGGACTCTACTCATGATCTCGCCCTGAGTCCTTGTGGGAAGCTCAACCTACAGACTCGCCAGGAAACTGCTACAACTCCATTTGCGGAGAGATGCCTGAAGCCTCTTGAGATGCTCAGTCAGCCAGTTAGCTGAAAATTAGACCAATGGTTCAGATTCTATGCTAAGCTGTAGGTCCCCACTATTGCCATGGCTATAAGACAGTTAATCAGTGACTTTCTTAAAAAAAAATTGGGTGTGCGTCGGACCACACGGTGGAAGTTATACTTCTTTGGCCATTCTCATACACCCACTCACGCACACAAACAGACAGGATATATAAATGAAATATAAGACATTTTTCAATATTATTCAATATATTTATCTTCAATATATTATACGTGACTCCATTATTATATTATACACCTATATTATCATTATCAGTAATTTCTTCGATTAACAATCGATTAATCGATAGTTCTTAAAAATTTGTTCTTACTTTTCAGCGTGACGCGGTTTCTTGACCAACATCCCATCCCAGTGTCTAACGGGCGCAAAGAAGTATAACTTCAAAAAATGCAAATAAAGTTAATAACAATTACCACACTCATTCATCTCTAATATTAGCACTTATCTTGAGTAGTGATTTATTAGTTAATAATAAAATACATTATAGGCAGGCATAGAGTGTACCCATCATAGATTACCTAAAAAAAAAACTAGTTCCATTGTTCCAAGTCTAAATGTCATCAATTTGGCTTCTCTAAATGATTGAAAATGTTCCATCAATCATTTTACACATTTAATTAAAATAGAGTGTGATTGTTTTTTTCAGCCAAAAATCACTTGTAATAAAAGTTATGAGATATACTTCAAAGTTTCAAAACTTTTCCAACATTTTGAATTGTCATTGATAGCTTTTATTTTGGTGGCACTAGATTTTAGCATCTAGGCTTCTGAATTTAGGTGTCATTCAATTTTCAAATATTTTTAATGTGCCTAATTATGTTCTAGTGGATATGAAAAGAGTCCTTTAACATTTTGTAACTTTTCAGGCCCTTCATGGAGAAGAAGTCTGTCAAATGAGGCTTAAAGTGACATACGCAGATCCTCCTAAAAGCGATAGTCGTAAGCGAATAAAAATGGATACAGATGGTTAATTATATAGGTAAGTAATATGTTTGTTTAATACTGCTCAGCAATAATTAGAATTTTGTTACTGACCTTGCTGCATGATGATTTAAAATATAAAAATATAAATATTTAATTATATGTGAGTTTTCTGAATTGCAAACTGTGCACGAGACAAAATTATCTTTCAAATCAAATTTTATGGCCTTAATTAATTAATTAAATTATTAGTAACTTAATTAATTAAATTATTAGTAACTTAATAATTTTAATTATTAGTTCTAATAAAATTAGCATGAATTTAAGACCTTTTTTTGTGTTTAACTGTCAAAAATAATCTACTTAAGTTTATTTCCTGACAATTAGGTTGAACTCATTCATTTTTTTTAAATTGATAGTTTATTTTTACCCATATCAGTAACAAAAATCTGTTTTTTAAGCTGAACTTTATTGTTGGATTTGCACATCTGCGTACTTAGGTTAAGATGTTGCCTCAATTAATTATAGTTTCCATGAATTACAGTATAAACTAATGAATAAAAAAATGTAGACTAATGAACTAAATAATAACTTTAAAATGTTATTCCAAAAAATTATTCATTTCACAATCATTATTTATTTTTGTATCAAGTAAATTAAATGGGATATAATAGTAGAAAATACTTTTTTTACACAAACTGCCTTATTACCACAGCGACTGCCACATTTTACAGGCAAAGCACGATATAAAGTGTCCTGAAAAATGTCACGTAAAGGTGAACGATTTGTAATATTGTAGGAAAATGTTATGTTTGTTACCTGGATTACATCTAGGAGTAAGTGAATTAAAGTTGTTCTAAAAATTTAATGAATGTTCTTTTTCTATGATCTGAAGAGAGTTATCAAGTAATTGAATTTGTTTGGTTTTTATCGTCACAGTTTGTACAAGAAAATTTTGTTAAGTCGTATAAATAATACACAAAATAACATTTATGTATTTTTATATGATACACGTGGCAGTGATAGCTAGGTTATTGCTTTTTTACAAAAAGATTGCAAATTTATATTTAATTCTTTATGTCCAAAGGAAGACTGTATTAACCCACCCCACCCATACACGTACTGTGGTATTAACCCACCTACCCACTCATACAGTATTGTGCGAATTAATGGAATCATAGGCTGTTTTAATGAAAAAACAGTTTATTTAGTAAAAAGTTATATTTTGACAAAACTATAAAGGTAAACTTACATCATTCAGTAGGAAATATGTCCCCCTTTGGCAGCAATTACTGCTTTTACCCGTTTTGGCAGAGATTCTATGAGTTTCTGGCAGTGGTCAGATATCCTTTCATCTCGATACCAAACCTGAATGACCGCTTCTATCATTTTTATTTTAGTGGTACAGTTGATTTTTCGCAGTCTAGCTTTGCAAATGGCCCATAAATTTTCAATGGGGTTGAGGTCGGGCGAATTACCAGGCCAATCTAAAAAATGCCATCATTTCCTTTGATTTGTGACAGGGAGCAGAGTCCTGTTGAAGAATCGCTCCTCCTTGGGGTTTACATTTTTGAAGTTGTTTCTCCAAACACTTTTCCAACATGAATTTGTATTTTTGGCTGTTCATCATGCCTTCAATTGGCACCAAAGATCCAACCCCCATGTATGAAAAACATCCCCAAAACATTTTCTTGACTGGATGTTTTACGGTTTGATCAATATGAGATGGTGTAAGCTTTTCATTGTCAGACTTCCTGACGAATTTCGACCGCTGTCCCTGAACTATAAAGTGGGTTTCATCTGTAAATAGGACTTTTTTCCAGTCGCCTACAGTCCAATTAGAGTATTTTTTGACCCACAGTAGCCTTTGTTTCTTCATTCGTTCAGTTAGAAGCTGTTTTTTCTTTGAACGAATTGCCCTTCTACCACTCCAAGTCTTTTACGAACAGTTGAGTCATGAATCACTATACCTGATGCTGCTAGATCTTGTTGTAGGTCTTGGCTTGATTTTCTTGGGTCCAATTTGCTCTTTCGAAGTAAAAATCTATCATCTGCTGGTGTTGTTTTTCTCTTTCTTCCACATTTTCCTAACCTTTTCACATCCACTGATCCCGTTTCTCGTTTACGCTTCACAATTTTGCTTACTACCCCCTGACTCACTCCACACGTTCTAGCAATCTCTCTTTGTGACATAGTAGTGTGTTCACTCAACGTGACAATCTTTTCACGCTTCCTAGGCGTAATATCCATGTTGGAATAAAACTAAAACAAACTCACTAGTTACCAAAAACAACACAAAATAGTACAAAAAACCATAAACAACACAAGCTTGGTAAGAAATGACTTAAAACACACTCAAACTAAAGGCAGAGAAAAGTAAGGTTATGTTTTCAATGCTTGGTCAGCTGTCAACTGTGTAGGTAGTGTTGCCAACTGTGAATATTGAAAAATTTCACAGTGATTCCATTAATTCGCACAATACTGTACATGTACCGTGGTATTAACCCACCTACCCACTCATACATGTACCGTGGTATTAATAGTGGGCACGTGTATTGTGTAGTTATTTACATTGTTAGTGAGAACAATCAGAATGTAAATAACTAAATAAAATCATTAGAAAGACAATCGTTTAGCAGTTAACATAGCCCACAGTTGTTGGTAGGCAAAACCTCAGGTGTACCTACTTTGCAGAAGTGTGTTGCAAGCAAATAAAATCTTAATGCAATTATGAATTGTTTGTTGTGGTTGTAGTACTACTCATGAAAAACAAAGTAATAAAAAAAGTACAGAAAACAATAGATTTATAAAAACATTAAACTCAACTGCCAGTGAGAGACCAATAAACAGACTGAGGCTGCTAAAATATAACTAGTTTTTTATAATTTTCCTTCATTATAAGTTACTAAAAAATCCTTAATCCTGATGTAGGTTTAAGTCTTCCTCAAATTCATCACTTGGGGAAATGTCATTAAAAATCATTTCAACTGTATATTTATTAATTTTAATTTTGATATTTCTAGTCATATTTATTAAATAAATTAAAAAAACTAGTGAAAAAATTAAGTGCTTAAACTTGTTATCAGTATCTCACATTGAATCTAAATATCTTTTAGTCTAGATTGGAATGTAATAAATTTGTTCACTTATTGAAATAGTGTACACACACACACATTGAAACCCATGCACACTAAACAAATGTAACAACTAAATAGTGATAGTAAAACAGAAAATACTTTAAACTGTAAATTTAAACAAAAACACTCATTACAGCTTACAGAATGAACAAAGTACCAATCAGCTGTGAAATACACTGTTAAAGTAATTTTATTTGTAATATTTTGTACTGCTATTCAATAAAACTGCTTTATCAACATATTACTGATCACTGAAAGAAGATCACAGCTCCGAACCTGACTTATAAACATTATTACAACGCAGTTCAAAAACATACTAGATGTGGCTTTTGACTTTTAGAGGAAAGTCTGATAGCTGTATAGCAATTCATCGGAAAGGGTTAATTTACGATTGTAAGAAAATGTCTATTAATCTAACATGAACCATTTATCTTCCTTTACAACAAAAACATATACATACATACATGTATACACGATTTTACTAAAAAAAGTTTTAGATATTGTTCATCTCCATTTTAACTATCAAAATATGATTCTTCATTGCAATAGCACTGCTGAAGGAAAAGTCATGTATGTAAATGACAAGATTAAAAACTTAAAACTTGTCATTCAACTGTAGAGGGCTAAATTGTAAACAAAAAAATTATCTTGTACTAGGTTAAGGCCGAGGAAAACATTACTGTTGGTCTGCAAGTTACATTACTGTTTATGGCCCTCTTACCTTCCTCGCCAATCTGTTCATTGGCCATCCACTTATTTTAGATTTCACACCTAGCATTCACACAGCACTTAACACATTCAATGCTGAAAAAATATGTTAAAAACAAGTCAGATACTAAAATAATATTTTGTACCAAAACAATACCTTATATAGTCAGGAAACAGGGTTGATACACCAAATCCAGTTTATGGCCTCAATTCTGGTAGATCGGGGCTTCCGAAATGATCGTCCGCCGGCGGTGGAGCCGCACATCGCAACGAAACCCATGCGCGCCGCGAGACGCCTGCCGCAATTAGTCGCGGCAGGTCGCATTCCTGAAGTTGAAATACGCATACAGGAGTATCATTTCCAATATCAGAATCATCAGATTCATAAGAATCAGAGTCATCTGAAGCATTTCCCATCATTTGATGTTGGATTGGTTCATCAACTTCACCATCACTGTCGGCAGGTTCACTGACAAAGTCAGGAGCCGAAGATGGCCCAGGAGTTGGTTGAAACATTGCAGAAAAGAATAAAACGCACTATACAAATATATTTACAATATAACACAAATCACAATACAATATAACACAACACGATACTAATGTTTCACTATTATACACAAAAATAAAATGGTAAAACTCTGATGCAAGCCAACTGGCTCAAAATGGCGCGATCCGCGAACACCGAAACGTGACGCGAGACACAGGCAACAATGCAGTGCAAATCCGACCGTTATAAGGCAAGTGGTTGGACCACACTGAATTCCACAAACAAGCATTGCTTCGTCAACCGCCGGCAACAGGTCCGCTGCGCGCGCAGGCACGCTAACCCCCGCCAACTGGCTCAAAATGGTGCGATCCACGAACGAAGAACAAGGAAATGTAACGCGAGAAACAGGCTATAATGCGGCGCAAATCCGACCCTTCTAAGCCAAAGGGCTAGGCGACACTGAAGCGTACAAGCCGGTATTGATCCGTCCACCGCCGGCGACTTATCCGCTGCTCGCGCAAGCACTGCTATCACCCGCGGGCGTGTGACCCGCACACAATGTGTTAATGGATTCACCCCAACATGTAAGAGACTAGACCCACCCATTTATTACTTTTATATAGCTATTAACCCACTGATTAGGAATCCCGACACATATGCGGTAATCACACACAAGTTGTGGGAGTTGATGTGACTCAGAAGGTATTCACGAGACATTTTGCATTATGCATATACCATATATTTGTTATGATTTGTTTGGACACTTGTGTGCTCTAGCGGTGTTAATTCAAAACACTTGTAGTAAATAAATGCAGATGTAGTAAACTAATGTCAATAGAGCGCAAAAGCTTACTTTTCAGAAAATTGATTGCAGGCATATCCACATATAACCTTGGCAGTCACTGTTGAGTAATGTATGCCATTACAAAAAATCAGCTGTTGCATAAACGTTCTTTATTTGATCAACTGTTGGAAACGTGATTATTATTTGTTGTGTATTTCTTACTATTATTTACTGTACTAACCTAAAATATAGTCATATTCATTGTAATATATGTTATTCAGTGCTCATTAGATTTCTTTTACCTTTCGTGTTTATTTGTAATAGGAGTTTTTGTTTGACTAAATATTTCATTTAACCCTTTCTACGCGTATTACAGGATTTCTCACAACGTTATATTTGCGTAAAACGCGTATTACGGTATTTCTCGCATTTGAATACTATGAGATAAATATTTAAATTTGTGATAAAGCTATACTAACGTGTACGTAAATGGTTATTGAGGTAATTTTGAAGACAACAGAAAGGATGACAACGTTTTTTTGTCATCGTGACCTTCACGCACCATCGCCATGGCAACCAAGTGGCCATTGTGTGCTGCTACGCCGCGCGTATTACGGGATTTCTCGGACCATCCAGATGAGTGTTTTAAGTTATTTCACACAAAAAAAAAACAATCTAGGGATACTTGTAAGTGCTTGTATGTCATCTGTATTAGTAAACTTGTAAATAATTATTATGATTACATATATATTTTAGCTTAATCTAATTTAATGTTTTTATAGATTTATGAGTAAATAAACAGAATAATTGTTCAACAATGGGAATTTTACAAATTGCTGTATATTAAATATTGATTTAAAAAATGCCAGTTTGGATTGTGTTCATAACAGTTGTTGGCCTTATAACAAAATTCCAAATAGAACTTTAAACATTTTTAAAATATTTTTTTTAAATTTATGACACGTTTAAAAGAAATAGCAAATTTCTTATGTAGCGTGCAAAGGGTTAAAAAATATTTAATCTAATTACACTTTTTATGTTGTTTATTTTAACTTTTACTAAAATATTTGAAGTAAAATAAAATGTTAAAAAAACTTACTTTTTGGGCACATGAGATATAGAATAACCTACAGTCAATGGGTTAAGGGCTCACCTATTGTGCTCCAGACACTAGCACAAAAGGTAATTTACACATTTCTCCTTTTATATATTTAAGATTTTAAATTCTTAGGAGTTAACCATTGTTGTTTTATCACTCTAAAGTTAAAAATTTTTTCATCCTGTATTGTATTCAATTTAGTCAACAGTATAACTCAGTTCTTCAGGTGTTGGTTTCTTCATTCTGCATTTTATGTAGTAAATCAGCATGACTAGAATAGAATTTGATTTTTATACATGAATTTCTTAAAACACAAAGCATTTTGAGGTAATAAAGTAATTACAATTTTCCTTCTCCTCCCTAGTTCTGTCATGCCTGACTGACATAATCACTGTTATATAATGTATGTGTATGTATGTTTACAGCTAGAGACGTGAGAGCACAAGTCTTGACTTGACCAAACTGATACTGGCTCCACATTCAACTCACGGTAGCACTTACTCCTCACTAGACTTATTATTAATTGTATTTTATATTCATCGTGTTTGTTGACAACAAATGTGTCCCACATGATTCTGTATGGTTGAACTACAGGAGACAAGGCAGTGAGAAGACTTTACATTGTGACTGATGACAGACTTCCCTAATCATGTTTAACACACAAATATTGTCTTGTTTTTACAAAATCAACTATTTTATTCTTAACATATTTACAGTTATTTATGTGTAGCTTAGTTTAGACAATGTATGTTTAAATGGTCTACTCGACTAGATTGAATGTTGTGTGCAGCATATGATTTAATGATGTTGTCATGTAGCATGGTTTAAGAAACATGATTTAAATACATAACACTTTTTAACATGATTGTCTATACTATCCCAGTTGTTTTTAATCCACTCACTATTTAAGAAAGAATCGTATGTCATGTACAGTCAAATGGCACAGCATTTATGCTATTAGGTACATGAAGGTTATACTTTCTTATTAAAGGAAGAATCGTAGTTTATTAATCAATTTAGTCACTGACTTTCAGTGATTTGGCAGTTATTGCATTAAATTGTTATTATCAACAAATTTTACTTTAATCAAAAGATTCAATTAAATCTAACAACATTATCCTGTAATTTGTTTGTATTGTATTTTCTTCCTTATCGGTACCGTTGATAGAATAGAGAAACTAACATTCAAAGTTTTACTGCAATTTTTTAAGTAAAACTTTACATAATTTACATATCGATAATAAAGGATTTTAGAAAAATTCTTGAGAAAATTTTGGAAGATCATGTTTATCCTCATTTTACTAAAAAACCATATCACGATTGAAAGATCAAACAGAAGTACTCAAGTTACTGAAATTGTTTTAATTAAAAAAAAATGCAATTAAATGTATAAAGTTTGGATGATGTTTAAGTTGTTATTATTGATATTAAATTATGCACTATTAATCTGCAAAATTTCTTTAAACTCTGATGGGGAATTGAGGAACTAAACAAATAAACTTCTCTGAAAAGAAATCATTCCGTAGATGTTTATCTGAACTTACAAAAAATGTATCTCAACTACTTTAAGTGAATACCAATGTAATAGAAATTGAACGTGTTTAGATTGGAGCTTTAGCTAGCTAATCATTTCACATACCCGTAAAACACAAAGTTATATTCAAATTACTTTCAATGTGCCTCAGCTTTGTTTTCTTTTTCAAAATCATTAAATATTCAATTCAACTGTTGAATTTTCAAATGGTATTCACAGAAATAAAATCTAATGCCTGGATGCTTTGAATTAAGACATATTTTTTAACTTTACAGTTAACTCATTAGTTGAAAAAGGAAAAAATATGTCTAGATATTCCTGCATTTTGTTGTATTAAATAAAAACAGTTCATTAATATTGTTCTTGTAAGACTAGAAAGGAAAAAGAAAAATTAGAGGTTTATCAAGAGCACTAATGAGCAAAAGGTTCATAAAACTTGTGTTTTTAAATCTTGTTCTATATTTATTTCAAAAACCACAGTTAATTTTTAACCTACTTAAATGTTGGTTAACTTTTTCTTTACAAATGGTAGCTGACAGAAAACCATACAATATATATATTCAACAAATATGTACCAAGACATTTATTGAATGAAAATATTCTTATATTGAGAACTTGAACAATGGTTAATATCAGAACTTCCGTGGTTACTGGAACAATGACTAAGACATCAAAAGGTGTTTAAAGTGATTCTGGCACAAATTAACAAAAGACTAGACCAAGAGTACAGTTTACTGTTGTTATAGAAGTACTGTATGTGTACAGCTCAGCTACGAAAGAGTTTTTTTTTTACTGCCAAGCCTCATTGTTGTTTATAGTATGATAGGCACATCCTGACTGAAACTTGTAATAACATTGTTCCTTTTGAATTAATTGTTAAATGTGGTTCTCCAAAGTAGAATGACATATTTCAACTATAGTCATAAAACAATGTTTGTAATACATTTTTTTCTATACACTGTAAATCAATTTTAGATATGGAACAAAGAGGTACAAACACAAGATGGAATATATGTGTTATGATTTCCCAACTGTGACATAAATTTAGAATTTGTTGTTGTTATAACTGTCATGAGTGTCAAACAGTTTTTAGTGTTTACTTGCAGCATTACTTTGTACTGCAGACTGTGCACCTGCAAAACTTTCATAATAAATGTAGAGAGAGATACAAACTAATTTTGGTCTCATAAGAGATGTAAGAATGTTTAACTTTTGATGTGCACTTTAAGGCAGGTACTTGATTTTTCATGTAGCAATTTTAACATGAATACTTTCAGAATTCCCACCATTATTTGTTGTGAAAAAAGATTGTTTACAATGGGAGGAGCCAGAAAAGGAACTAGGGAAAATCTCCATGTAATTTTAAAACTAAAAAAATCCATCAGAGTCATGTACTAAGAATGTCAGTCAGATGTGTTCGTTGGATGGGTGGACCACTGTCGGAGAGACATGTCTGTTGGTGGATGGATGGTAGGCCAATGTCACAGTCAGCTTTGTTCATTGCTGCATACCGGGCATGCTGCTCTGTACGTCCTGCCAGCACAATCAAGAGGAAATCAACCTAAGTAGGCAGAGAGATCTATCTGTAACCTTTAGGCAGTAGACAATCAAATCTGTTCAGGAAAGAAAAAATGTATGTGCTTAACATGTGAAGAAATCTTCACTCACTGTACAAATTCTTATAATGGACATAATTTTAATTTAACTATTGACAAATTAACTACTTTCAAGATCACTTTAACAAAAGTTCTTGCTTTTACATATTCATTTTGTATTTGTGACACCACAGTATCCTCAAATAACGATAAAATTGAATGATTTATCTTAATTAACCTGTTTTGTAAAAATAATCTATCAATAAGTTTAACTCAAATTTCTTGAATTGCTCGGGATTAGATGCCAAATTGTAGTATGGATTTAATAAAATCTTAAAACAAAAAATGTGTTTGTCTTTTATATGCCAATGTCCATGAAGCAAGTACTCTGTAGCAAGTACTGATATCATATTGGTTTTAGTCAACAGTGCAGAAGTTCCAGGGTTGCATCTTAATGAAAGTTAGTTTGATATCTGTGCTTTATTGTTTATGTTAGTATATTTGCTTGTTGGTTCACTTTTATCTGTGATGGCATTTTATGTGGTGTATCATCATTGGCACTAAACCTATTTAATAAATCTTCCAACTAGACATGAGTACGCTTAGTGGCGTTTGAGCGAAGCTCTGAAGCATGTTATTGTAAACAACTTTTTGATCTGACAATCTACAAAAATATACAAACAATAAGAAACTAAAATATAAAGCAATATAAACAATAAGAAACTACTTGATCTTTAAATTCAGATGAAGAGTTTATTGTGACAGGTGTAGATCAAGAATTGAAATATGATAGCCTTGCAAGGCATTGTTATGATGAAGGCTGGCTAATATCGTCACACTATTGTTTGTAGCGATATTGGCCACAATAATTAATGGACTATTAATGAATAGGCCTTTCTAAGCATAAGTCAAACTCCACACTCAGCCTATACTCATGTAATCATTAAAATATTCAACAAGGTGTGTCATGTCAGCGTCTTATATCTGAATAATCTAACTGACCCTTTTTGAAGATGAGCCAATCTCAATTGGTAACCTCTGCATTCATCTTACATTCATGTTTGCCGTAAATATACACAAAATTGTGTTGGCGCCCGGGCCAATATCAGATGCCAAATTATACTAAAGATCATATAAAATCATAAAAACAACATTCTTTTTTATCCTTTTTATGCCAATTTCCGTATTTTAGGTCGACAGTGACTACACACATCCTACATTCATGTTTTTTCTTTAAAATGTGCAACATGTTGTGTCGGTTTCTAATATCTGAATGCCCTTTTTGTAGATGAGCTAATCTCAGTTAATAACCACTGCACCCATCAGTGCATGTTTTTTATAATATATTCATGTTTGAAATATGCAACAAAGTCGGGGTCTCATATTTAAATTGAATTTTAAAATTTTGCTTTGATCATGGTTTAAAATTGACTTTTTTCCATTGTAATTTTGATTTGTTGAATGTTTTCTGTATGTTATAAAATTGATTTTGAAAAGATAAAGGAATTGTCTCAAAGCTATTTTTATATTGTAAATAATCACTGCTAATTATTACATTTTTAAATCCATACATAAAATGTACGTGTAGTAAAACAGTGTTAGGTTATGTTCAAAAATAAAGAAAGAAGTGATTAGTTTTGAGGAAGCTTCAATCGCAGTTATGAAAACTGCTCCGACTTCTTTAGTAAAACTACATTGCAAATGTTGTGGCATCCAAATAAAAGAAGCCAAAATAGTTTTTTAATTCTTACATGTGTTTTGATATTTATAGAAATCTGTTAAGTAGCTTTTACATTGAAAAAATATTTTACAAACCGTAATTATTTTTTTCTAATTTTTTTTTTACCATCAGTTTAACCCTTTCTATGCCGGGGGTATTTTTAGTGAATATGCATAGTTTAACGTTATTTTGTTCTAACTTTGTTATTTTATCAATATATTTTCATAATTATTTTTTGGTTTTTCTTGTTTTGAAATGCTCTTTTTACTACTTATATATTTTCTTAAATAAAATATTGGTTTTAATTTGTAAAATCAACTTTTTAAAAAAATTAATTTTTTTTTTTTAATTTTTCAATTTTGAAACTTTTCAGACCATACAACAAAAATACTAGGGCTATAAAAGTGACTTTATTTAAAAGAACATTTAATTACTAACATGCATACCAAATTTCAAGTCTAACATTGAAAATCCCAGGATTTATCGTAATTTTTTTTGACAGTACAAAATCACATATTTGTCACAATTGAGCGATTATTTCAAGGTGTGACAAATTAAAATTTTAACAAACGGGATATTTTAAAAAATGTTTTTAAAAAATTTTTTTTGAGTTTTTATAAAACAATTCTCAACAGATTGGGACCGTATATGTGGATATTAACGAAAATGCCCTTAAACGGAAAAAAAAAAAATTTCGAGGGGGTCCGAAAAAATTGGACCCCGGCATTTTTTGGGGAACTACCCCTGTCCGATATTTGGGGCAGCGGCCTCGAAAAGGGGTTTTTAAACAAATTTTTTTTTCAAAAAATTTAAAAATTGGGCATTTTTTAAATTACTCAAAAATAATTTTTAAAATTTTAAAAGTATTAACTTTTATTTCATTTAAAAAGTTGATTTCATTTAAATTTTTAAATTTTTTTAAAATTTCTGTAAATGTTTAAATGTGTCCAAGGTTTTAGGTCAGGTTTTTTTGGTAGTTTTTTTTTGCGGATTTCAGTACTTTTATTTTTTATTTGTTTTTATTTTAATTTTTTTTTCTTGGTTCTAAAGTTACAAAAATTTAAAATTTTAAAGCTACATTTTTATTGAATATGTTTAATATTCCCTTTGCACAATGGTCATGAAATTTGGGGTTTTTCGTGCAGGTTTTTGTGGAAAAATGGGGAAAAACAAAATTTTTTAAAATTTTTTTTTTTTAAATTTAACCCTTTCATTTAGTATTTTCTCACCTCATTCAACACTGTTCCCACAGTTAGTGGCTCAGAAAAAGATTCTGATAAATGAAACCAACCCAAATGAAAACTGAGGATTCAGATTTTTTTAAATGGGGTTGTGTGTTTTGTTACCGAAATGCAACTAGGAATCAAAGAGTGACAGTTTGTGTTTACAAAATACAATATCCTACTAAAGCAAAAGCTACTGTGATCATGGACAATCGGAAAGATCAACCAGCAGTTTCATTACAATTATAAGTTGTATATTCAACACTAGCATTTAAATTGAATTAACAAATGGAACGTCAGAAAATTTTGGTTTGGGTAGGTTTTGTTGGTTCAAACCCCCCTTTTAAGTGTAAAGGTTCTCTGTTCGACCCAACAGAGTTAAAAACCCTTTTTAGAAGGATCAGGGATAACCACGGCTGTTTTTTTTGTCTTTTGGGCCCAAATTAAATTTAAAGACACTTTTAAGGAAAGTTTGGCCTTGTTTGTAAAAAATGAAATACATTCGTCATAAAACTCAAATTTGAAATCCCTTTTGCCATATCTTGACGATCGGGGTCTTATTAATAAATAAAATAAAATTAGCTGATTCTATTGAAGCAACTACATTGTTGGCTTATTATTGTCCCTGCTCCTCATCAAACATGGACAACAGGACCCCAATCTAAAAAAGGGTTTTGTCCTTAGCTTAAATTTCCTAACCGTTTTAAATTTTAAAAAAATGTTTGTTTTTTTGCCAAATTTGTAAAAAGAGCCAGTGATTTGATACTTTTGGAATAAAAAAATAAAGAGCGTGGTTAAAAAAAAAAACATTCCCCATTTTTTTAGGGGAAACGGGGTTTTTGGAACTAATTTTAGAATTTACAATGAATTATTATTAATCAATGAATATCGATCAAGTAGTCTCTATTTTTTTTCAAGTACACCATTTTGTATGCAAATTAGTCACTTTATTTTCCTATCCTTTAACAATCTGGTTTCCCACGTTATGTGGACAATCAAAAATTTGTGCAGGTAGATTTTCTAGTCACAAAAAAATGTCAATAGGGGAGAGAGAGGGGCAAAAAGATTTGGCCCCTCAGTTTTGGTTTTTATTTGCATGTAGTAACCCCTTTTCCGATTTTTAAAGTTTTTCTTAGATATTGAACCAAAGTACAAAATAAATATGTTGTAAAAAGTAAAACTTATCAATCAACTATTAAAGAATAATATTAAATTTATTTACGAATGTCAATATTAAAGCCCAAAATTGGGTTGGGGTTTTTTTTAAACCCCAATTTAAAAAACAAAAATTTAGGTTCAAAAGGGATTTTTTTTAAACCAAAATTCAGATTTTTTAGAGAATTAACTCTAGGGCTTTCTTTTGCATTCATTTTTTCCCCACTTTTAAAATTTTTTGAGAGTGGTTTAAAACAAGTTAAACAGCTTGTTCGTAGAAAATCTGCATCAAAAACCACAAAATTTCAATTTAATAAACAAATTGTGACACAAATTTAATCAGTCAAAACATTTGGCCTCTTTTTTTTGTTAGTACAGAATATGCATTAAAAAACTGGCTTGTTTCACCTAGCTAAAAACATTAACATAGTGACAAAATAATGGCATTTACTCTTGTGGCTCTATATATATATGTAGACTTGATGAATCTTTAATTAAAGAAAGATGAACTGTGTTTGTTTACTATATAAATTGTGTGATATTTTACTGGGCTTATTATTGAGGTCAATTTGTCTTTTGTTGTAAGTTAACAATATATATTTTTGTTTTTTTTTTTTTTTATTTGGACTTCCTACATCCTTACACTCTGCCGTTCCACCTACTTACAAGATTGAGGCACTCGGCCAGTAATAACCCTTCAGAGCGTGCAAAGGGTTTCAGCTTTCCCTTTTCCCGTCTTTGCACACACGGGAAAAGAAAATATCCTCAGTTTTGTCGCTCACCCCAAAAACATTGTTTTTAACACTTATGTTTTTTTTTCTTTTTTTTTTTTTTGTTTTCAATTAATTTGTTGTTTTTTATTATTGTATCAAGATGAAAAGGGCAGTTAAAAGTTTCAACCAAAATGTTGAAATTTTTATATATTTGTTTCCCTTTTTTATTATTAATTTTACAAACTACAAATGAAAATAGCCCTTAAAAAAAAATTTAAAGTTAACCCTTTTAAAAATATAAATTTATACATTTTTTTTTATTTAAAAAATTAAAAAATTTTAAATTCACGTTTCATTAAAATTATTTTTTTTTTTTTTACATAATTACTACATACCTGACAACACACAAAATTTTACAATAGAAGGAAACAATTTTGAAAGAGTAGATGGAAATTTAAAAAAAATTGGGGATAATAAAATTTCTTAAAAACAGTGAACACACAGACATTCAAAGTAGAATAAAAATCAGCTAAAGAAAACATGTTTGTCTAAATAAAAATTAGTCATCAAAAACTTTTGTTTACCATACAAAAAATTAAAAAATTTTCAAAAAATAATTTAGGGCCCCGTAATTTTCTACGGAGCTGGTCATGGATTATCGGGCAAAAAACACAGAAAAAAAAGTTTATCACTTTTTAGAAACAAAAATACTCAGAAAAAACTTTGGACCCCCATAGAAACGGAGGTATGGAGGTGAAACACAAAAAGAGAAATTAGAAAATCTATTCAAAGAAAACCCGGACATTATAGCAGAAGCCAAATGCCCCGTTTGCGAGTGGGCGGGGCACGTAATGAGAAGAAAAAAATTTAAAACTATTTATAAAACAAGTGTGGAAAAAAAAACCCCGACGGTTTGAAGGCCCCCCGGGGGTCCCAAAAAAAAGATGGAAGGATCAAGTGGTTTATCGACATGAATAAATTTTGGGTCAATGAAGAAAATTTAGGGGGGATGTGAGAAGTGGGGGCCAAATTTTTTGGTTGAGGGCCCAAAACCATTGGGTATCAGTGGCCAAAGGGGGGGTAAGAGTAAGTAATTAAATTTCTTTTTACTTTAAAAAAGTAAAAAAAATTTCCGGGGGCGGGGGCCAAGGGGTTTTAAAAAAAAAGGACGCCAGTTAAAAAACATAACGGCCTTTCAAGCCCTAGGGTGTTGCTGGTGATTTTATATCAAACATATAGATTTCTCATCCAACACTAAATTGTTTGCCTCTATATCAGCTGTTTTTCTTGGTTTTACGCATTTTGTGTAGAAAAACATATGTAATGCAAGTTAAACCCCGGTAGTTGCAGGCACAAGTAAAAAATTTTGGCACCCGTATTCCTTTTTACCAAAAAAATGTAATTTGAATGAAAATAATATGTTACCCTTTAAGGGAAATTTTGTTTTGTTAAAAAAAAAAATGTTAATTTTTTTTGCTAAATGGTTTTACCATGTCCATTTTATAATACCATATTTTGACCTGCCTCTTTAAAGTTCACATAACTACTGAAAACCCATCCCAAATCGTAAAGGATAATTATTTTGGGTTGATCTAATAGTATTTTTTAGGGTAAGGCTTTTCAAAAAAAACGGAAAATTTTAAAAAAAGAAAATTTTTAAAATTTTGTTTAAAAAAAGGACAGGCCCTTTAAAAAATTTTTTAGTTTTTTTTTTTTAAAATTTTTCAATTTTTTTAAAAAATTTCCCCTTTAAAAATTGTTGGGGAATTTTTAAAAATTTAAATTTAACTATAGTTTTTTTTGGTTTTTGGGGGAAAAATTGGGCAAGGGGGGAAGGGTTTCTTTAAATTTGATTGTTTCCTTAAAATTTTTGGGGAAAATGGGGAAATTTGTGTCTTTGTATGGGGGGTTTTAATAAATTAAAATTAAAAAATTTTTCCAATTTGGGTTTATTTATTTTTTTTTATTTCAATTTTTAAAATTTTTTATAACCAATTTAAATTTTTTTTTTCCTTTTTAAAACGCAATTAACCTCCCAAAATTTTAGGCAAATGAAAATTAATTCCCAAAAAAAAAATTTTTTAACCAACCCTTTCCATGGGGGTAGGACCCATTGGGTAAACGTTTGTTAAAAAACCCTGAAAATAAAAAGAGGGGAAGAAACCCTAAGGAAATCTTGACAGTTAGTCAACAAATCAGATCAGGACTTACTTGGGGTTTAAAAAAAGGAAGGATATTTAAAAATGTAACTTTCAAAAAATTTAAAAAGAAATTTGGTAATTCAAAAATCTTCTATGGTTAAATTTTAAAAGTGATGAAAAAACCTACTAGTGAATGGTTTCCAAAAAAATTTTCAAAAAAGAACTTATTATTTAAAGAAGAAGAAAAACAAAAGCATTTTTTTCTTGAATTTATATCTACATTTAGTAATAAACCATAGAATTGTGTTAAAGTGAATTTTATTTACTTGTCATTAATTTTTCTCAAAAAATATGATTGGAAGAATTATAAAAGCAATTTACAAAAATGATAGTCAAATGTTTAGGAAATTGGGGGGGCCAGACCCGTGTGCTTATTTTAGCATCTCACTCCCTTTTAAAAAACGAATAAAAATTCCTTAGTCCTTTAAAAAAATTTTTTTGTTGTTAGCAGTGAAAAATTTGCTAGGGTTGTAATATTATTGTTATATTTGCTATTGTCAAAGTAAATAATTCTCATTTCAAACTCCAAAGTATTTATAAACGTTCATCATAAGTGTTGCACCAAACATAAAATAAAGCAAAGAGATTTAACATAAGATGTATAACTGATATCAGTCCTAAGGAACTACCTAAATCATTGCAAACTAAATACAGTCAAAGAAGAAAATGCTTGCTTTAATCAAAATGGTAAAGGGAAAACTTTGACAGGTTAAATTTAGAACCAGAGGCTCGATTAAATTTAAAATTTTGGGAAAAATTTAAAAAAACCCGTATGTTCTTTTTTTTAATAATAGTTCACGAAAAGCCAAAATTTCAAGTTTAAAGGTTTTGTAAACCCCTTTTCCTCCCCCAAACATAAGTATGTAGAAAAATATGTCAATCGATTTTATAAACACTAAACTATAACAAAGCTTAGAGGAAAATAAACAGATGTATAATATTTAAAATATTACATAAATAAAACACAATACAAGAAACATACAATTAATTGTTGTCTTTGAACAGACAGTGAATAATAAACTTCAATACGCTACAAAAACTCCAGGCAGACTAAAAGGATCAAATATAGTAGAATAAAGTGGGCAGTTTGTGGCAGAGTTTAACCATTGCCGACCATAACGTCATTTTTGGTAAAAGTGATGACTGGTTAAGAAAAATTCTGATATAAAGACAATTTTTATTTTCATTAAAAAACAATATATTTTAATATCAAGAAAAAATTGAATTAGCCTACTACAGTTTAGTAAAAAGGGGAAAAAAAAGAATAATTTTTTTTATTTTGGGGAAAATTTTAGCGACATGACTTCCTCCCAACCCCTGGGATGGAATATTTTTAAACCCGGGCTTGGAACCACAAGAACTGCACAGAGAGTAAAAGTATGTTGTGGCTTACTGGGGACTGAAGTTGATATAAGCTAATGTTTTAGCCCCTGGAGTTGTTCCAAAAATGGTTGCTCCCGGTTTAAGGAAAATTTTTATGCTCCTTTTTTTGTACCTTTTGAACTTTTTTAACGATAAAATAGGGATTTAATGTTGTATTCTGAAACCAAAATATAGCAAGTTAAGATAAAACATTTTAATGTTTATGCACTACTTCATTATATTAAACTATTTTTTTGCTGGGTTTCCCGCAAATTTGCATTTTTTAAAAAATGGGTTTTAAAAAAACTGTTACAAAAATATAAATGGAATACCACGCAACATTTTCATTGATTCTAATTCGAGATTGTAACAGAAAAATGTCATAAAAGCAGTTTTTATTTTCAATTTTGATGACAAATACTAAGGGATTAATAAATTTTTCATTTCTCTAGCCTTAAATTTCAAATTAATTTTTTATTTTTTTAAAGATAGAAAAATATTTTTAAAAATAAAAAATATGGGCCCTTTTCCCGGGTGCGGGCCCGTATTGGGAAAAAAAATAAATTTTTTAGTGGTAATTGCAAATAAATTAAGAATCAATATTTCATTTTGATTTAAAAAGCATTGTTGGATTGGGAAATTTTTAAAAAAATTTACTTTAAAAAGCAAAATATTAAAAATTTTGATAGCAAAGTGTTTTTGACCCCTCCCAAATCACCCCTACAAGTAAAGTGGTGATGCACTTTTTGGGGACCCTTTTTTAAGTTTATTAACCACAAAATAAACAAATATAATTTTTTTCAAATAAAAATAATTGCATACATTTTCAATAAAAATTATCAACTACATACTATACTTTCTATTCTGATATCACTGTCTTCCTTGCTTAGTTTTATTTTTTTTAATATAATACAATAAAAAATATACATGAAAATAAAAGAAATTATTTAAGGTTTATTTTACAGTTTCCACTGTATTTTACTTACTTACCAATGTAAGCTTTAATCACTTAAGTAACACTAATTAATTTTACAACTCAAAACATTACGACTCTATAAAATACTATTTAAAGATTTTCTCAAAAACTAGAGAAACCCCAAAAAACATTTAAAAAGTTTGGGAAAAATTAAAAACACTTTCCTTTTTTTTAGTGTGTTTTAAAATCCCTGGCACAAAAAATTTTATATTTTTTATATTTTTAAAAAATATTTAAATTTTTTATATATATCTTAGTGGAATGCTCAAAATTTTTTGTCAATATGAAAAAAACCATGATTGAACTTTTAAAATCTAAATGTATCTTTATTAAAGGGTTTTCATAAAAAAGTGATTCATTTTTTGGGGAAAACTTTTAAAAGGTTTTTCATCTTTAATATAAACCCCTTTTTTAAATCATAAAAGAACCTTGAAAGGGAAAGGGCTTCTGTCAAATTGCATGTCTTTTTTATTTAAAGTTTTCAAAAATTTAAATTTTTCCTTTTTTTACGGAAAATAAATATGATTAAAATGAAAAAAAAACCCCCTTGATAATTGAAAACAGAAATACCTAACAAAATATTAAATATAGCAAATTTAAGGAAAATTTAGTCTAAAATTCCTTTTCTGGAGAAAATTACAGAGCCATAGCTAAACCACGTTAATAATGTATTAAAATATAAATGTAAAAATTTAAAAAGAAACGCAAGTTTACACTCAAGACTAGCTTTACAGGGGGGGGCCCCCCACAATTTTTTGTTTTATTTATTAAAAAAAACCAAAAATTTGAGAAATAAAAAGTTAAATTGTCCTTCTCCCGGGGTTTTGCCCATTATAAAACACAAAAAATTTTTTTTCCCCAAAGGGAGCAATGGGCTTATATATACAACAAAATGTTTTTAGCTCCCGAAGGGTTTGTGAGAAATACCCGTTATGAAATTTTTGGGTTTTGGGTTTATCCCACCTTGCCTTCCCCAAAGGGGCACAACCAAATTGTTATTAGTCATTTCTACCCCCCTCCACCAATGCTTTGCTGGGCTCACCTTCCCCACCCTCCTCTCTCTCTCTCTCTTTTTCTTTTCTCTCTCTCTTTTGTTCTTTCTCTTTCTTTCTAAATTTTCCCCCCCTTTTTTTTCTTCCCCTTTTTTTAAACTTCGCTTTTTTTTGTTTTTTTCTTTTTTTTTGCCCCTTCCCTCACTTTCTCCTTTTGCTTTTCCCTTTTCCTTTTTTCCTTTTCTCCTTTTCCTTTGTTTTTTTCCCCTTCCTTTTGGATTTTTGTTTCTTTGTTCCTTTTTTCGTTTTTTTTCCTTTTTTATTTTATTTTTTGGTTCCTTTTCCTTCTTTGCTTTTTTTCCCCTTTCTTTTTCCCTTTCCCCCCTCCTCTCCTTCCCCTTTCCTTCCCCCCCCTTCCCTTCCCCCCTTTTTCTCTTCCCCCTTTTCCCCCCCCCCCCCCCCCCCTTAAACTTTGTCGTTGTGGGGTTTCCCCCCCTTTGTTGGAAATTCCGCCACCACTTTTTTTAATTTTAAGACCCAGTTATTCGGGGTTTTTAAGGAATTATAATTGTTTTTCTGGTTGAATTTTATTTATGTTTTTGGGGTTTAGGTTTCTGGGTTTTTTTTTTTTGGGAAAACCTATTCCAGGGAAATAGGCCTACCCCCCTTTCACCAAAAAATTTTTTTGGGTTTTTCCCTTTGTAATATTTTTACTTTTTAATTAAAATTTGACATAAACCCCAAGGTTTTTTTAAATGGAAATTTTTTTTTACCTTTAATTTTTTTGTTATTTTATTTAAAACTTACTAACAAAATGATTTTATTTTGAACAAATAATGGGTGGGGTATAAACCCACAAAAAAAAAATTTCCCTTTGAGCTTTAAGGGTTTTTGTATATACGCAAGTATTACATTTGGGAAAAAAAAATTTTTTAAAAAAAAAAATTTTTGCCAATATTATTCATTTTGGGATATAATAGTTATTTTTTAAGCATATAATATTATATATTAGTAAAAAATTTTTGTTAGGGGACCCAAAACCCAAATTTTTATAATTAATTGCCTTTTCGGGGTTAAAGAAAATTATAAATAAATTACCAGGGGTTAATTTATAAAAAGGGAAATCCTATTAAAAAAGGCCCATAGCGGGCAAGGGGGTTTTTTCTTTTTGAGTATTTTAATTTTTTTTTTTATTTCTGATTTTCACTGAATGTTTTCCCTAAAAAGGGAATATTGGATTTCCAAAACAACGTTTCATTAAAATTTACATCATAAAATTAAAAATAAGAAGGGAAAAATTTGTTTTTTAAAAGTAATTTCGTTAGGTTAACTTGTGTTTACATTGATACAAGCATTTTTAAAAGTTGTGTCTCCCTCCCGGGCCCAAAGGGAAAAAGATGGTGAAATGTTCCAAAAAAAATTTTGGGATTTTCACAAGCAAAGTGCAGCACAAAAACCCAAAACTTTCCTTTAGTGTGGGGAAAATGCAAATTGCATTTGGAAAATTTCCATTTCAAGGGTATTTAGCTTGTGTGCCCCCCTCATTCTCCCAAAACCCCTACAAACCACAAGCGTTTTATTCCTCTGGAAAATAGTGCCGGGCGTCGAATGAGGGGTTTGTTGAGCCGTTTTTTTTTTCCTACCCCATTTCCTGGGATAAAAGATTCAGAATGGTAATCCCCTCCGTTGCAAATTAAACCCCTGAATTGCCCAAAGGCCGGTTAAGAAATCCAAAAGGTTTGCAAAACCCCTTTTGCCCAAAAATCAGTAGAAGGTGCCTGTACCAAAGGGGTTCTCTTTGGGGATTGTTTCGTCCCCTATTGGGAGCCTTTGGGGAACAAATTCCCCTAAAATCTTTTCCCCGGAAGTTCTTTGGCTCCTTTTCCCCTGGGGCTGTTTTTTGGGCTTTGGGGAAGACTTAGTGGGTGAAAGGGGGTTTTTGGTCTTTAGAAGGTTTCCACAGGGGAATTTTTGCAAATATTTTTAAGGGGGGTTTTTATAAAGGAAACTTTTAAGTGGGGAATATGCCATTTTAATTAAAAACTAATTTTAATTAAAAATTTAAAAAAAAATCAAAAAGGTTTTTTTTGTACAGGGGCAGTTTTTGCAAACCCAAAATTGTTTGTATTGGCTGGGTCTCTGCCACAAACCTTTGAGGTTTGTACCCCCAAAAACTGATAACTAATCCATTGTCATTTACTTTCAATAGTTATTTTTTGTCCTAAGAATAATGCCTACTTTTATCAATTTTGAGGGAATGCGAGATGATTCTTCTTAAATTTATGAATAAAGACACTTTAATATTAGTCTCTTACTGCCTCTTTCCTTGATTCTATCTACAAGCAAAGACTAGGCTAACTGATTAATCCCTACAAATTTGTTAGTATTTGTACATGAAGGGACAAAACTACATACCTTGAGAAGAGTTTGGAGTAATTTTGCACTTTCTTGTCTCTTCTGCAACTATGAACTTTTTCAAATGGTAAAAAATAAGCTTACATTTATGAGGAAGTTGTTTTGAACCGCTGAAAAATATTTAAAAATTGCTTTGTAACAAATAGTTTAATACTTTACTTTTATGAAAATTATTACTTTCAACATTTTCTTTTTCACTGACCCTAGGTGAGCAAGGTCTAAATCTTTACATTTTTAGCGATTTTACAAGCTTACATATAATGATCATAAAAGATAATCATTTTATTCAGTTTTAACCCTTTATAGGGCATAATTCTGGGACTTTTTTATTGAATTTAAATTTTGTTACTTTTGTTGATATAACATCAATTGGTCACTGAAAAAATATTTCTGACCAACATTTACCTAAAATATGATATAAAATGGTGTGGTAAATTACTATACCACTGCCCTATTAGGAAATAAGACTGCATGAATTCTTCTATTGTGCAGTGGTATAATATTTTACTACCTTTTGCATTATATAGAAAATAACTAATTAGACATGATATACTATAGTTACTACCTTTTGCATTATATGGAAAATAACTAATTAGACATGATATACTAATAGTAAATTTGTTTTACATAAAACATCAATTAAAATTGTCTTATTTAGAAGAAAATATACTGAACTAAAATGAGTAAAAAGGTTAAGAACAAGACTTGGTCAGTCCAACATTGCACTATTTACAATGCATATTGCTCCGTTTTTGTTTTTCCTTAGTTGAGCAATGTGCACGTCGGTAGGTTCCAATAACCAGAACATGCAACCTAATGGAAGCCATACGAATGGAGTTAGGGATTGTAGGGTGGCCATCTGGTCTAATTCTCTTTCTTCCTTGTGACGTCCCTAAGGAAGGTCCAGGTCTCTTCCTTGAAGAGTATGTACAGTACCTATCAAACCAATGGCTGGTATAAATCGTTATTCCAGATGATTCATACTTTTTGTATTTGCCTATTTTCTTGCACAGAGTTTTATAACATGTAAAACTGTTTACAATAGATAGATTTTAAACTTCATCCACTAGTGTCAGCTTTTAAACTGCAATACCATATGCAGACATCAATGCATCAAACCTATCCACAATGGTTTTTTAAACAACAACAAACATAACCTCACTAAGGCTCAGGCTATTTTTAGTTAGGTTAATTTAACTTAATATACTAACATAATTTCCATTATTTTACATAAAAACAATAATCTGGGGTTCCATATAATGGGACTGCAATAATGTGTTACTACATAAATTATAATCATGCTCGGCTTGAATTGGGCTCATGCTCATATATTATGTATGCCAAACTGTTAGTCCAATAACACTATGTACCACGAAATTCTTTATTTTATGCTGAACAAAATGGTAGTAAAATTATTTGTCTGAAATAAATATAGTGGAAAGATTTAAAAAATTAAAGTTTCCATACCTTTTTATTTCTACAATAGGTGAAAATGCAAATCATTACTGTAGCACAATATACAAAGCAAATCATGTATTTTATATTTCTACATGTACCTAAACATGTAGGCCTACTCTTTAGTATAGAACAAAATAAAATAAAAAATACTTATATCCTACCTGTGAAATTATAATGTAAACATACATATTTGACTCTAGACCGATTTTACTTGTCACAGAACTAGCACTGGTAAAATAATATAACATTTTGCAGAACAGATGGCACTGTGCAGCAATAATGTAGATGTAGTTACATAAAATGCTGTTTTATGACACTGAACAGATGACTACACAACCAACGTTAAAACTGATATTAACAGGCTGTAGAAACTTTTCTTATATATGCTTAACTACTATACCACTACCCTATAAAGGGTTAAATTTTAAATTATAGTGATATTAAAAAAAGTTTAAATGTCAGTATGGGCTTAAAAATTAAAATATTGTGTTGATTGAGGTGCATGATGTAGCCTAGCTCCTCGTTCATCAAGGGTTAACTTAAGAGAGATGTACTGCTGAACACAAATAACAAATACTTGCAATAAAATTATTTTAGACCCCTTCCACCCACCTGTATAGTACCTTCCCATACATATACATTGGTGATGGCCCTCCCGCACAACCAGATATTATGTAGGTGCAGTTTATTATACTAAAGATAAATTATTTTTGATACTTACCATTGCACATATCTTGTGTTAAAGCTGTTCTACTAACTAAATGTTTGATGGGTCTTTCGTTAAACGAAAAAAGTCTTCAAGTGATAAATCTTTTGTACATTCTTTAAATTTAACAATTTCTCTCTCAAAATAATCTATAAAAGAACTACCATCTGGAACCTGAAAAATCTTGCGAAATTTTGCACATATAAGCTTGGCGTCTTCCTGAATTTGTTGTGCTTTAGAATTAAATACTTGAATATCCTCTTCAGTCATAACCCAATTATTTGTATTTCCTACATACTTCTGTAACTGTATCAACGTATACACTATTTCTGGATGTTTCTTCAGCATTAACTTATTGAAATCGAAGTTCGACAACTCCTTCAATAAAGTTAAACATGCTTCAGGATCAGCTTCCTTTAAACTCAAACTATTTTGAATGCCATAATTCATTTTTACAAGCTGAGCTTCTAACTGCAACATTGATAGCAATTCTTCATGGGAATCGTGTTTTTTGACTTCTAGACTTGTATCATTCTCCGTAATTCCTTCATATGATGTTTTATTATTACCATCTGATTTTTCTATATCTTCTGTGTCTTTACTGTTAGATACCAGACCTAATTCTTTGTCCATATGTAGGATACCCTCATTAAACCCTTTAGCCTTCTTAGGTTTACCTAATAATTCCCTACATTTTAAATAGCAACACATATCTTCTTCTTTGCACACAGCTATTTGTTTAGTGCCATAGAAAAATATATGGTACCTTACTTTGTTAGGAGTCTCATCAGCAATACCTTCCACTTTGGCTGGCCATGCTGGATATCCCCTCATTTTTACAAACACAGCAGAACCTACAGCAAATTTTGGAGAAGCCATTGTTTTGGTATTATATTTGTAACACAACAGGTGCAATAGCGTCAATCAAATCACGGGTAAGCTTAAGCACTTGAAAACCATTATAAGTTTGATTTCAAACTAAACATGAAAAATAACTGTTAAAATAGTACGTTCACAATATACTTCAACACTAGGATTGATTTCCCACCCTCATCTCAGCAAAAACAAAATATAACCTTAATGTTACAAATATCAAAAATACAAATATAGGCGGGCACTACGCAGGCTGTGGAATGAAATGAAAATAAAGTGAACCATTGAAGGAATGAAGGTTAAGAAATTTGACAGAGAATGAACCGTGTATCCAGGAGGCAGGACAATGAGAACGGGACACAAAATGTAGCATTTTAGGATATGCTGTAACATGTAATTACAGAGTAAAAACATAGTCCAGAAATACGTCTGTATATTTACATTGCGTTTTATAATAGAGAACATTTAGCATATTTAACACTTTTACAATAGAATCAAATCTAAACTTCTTTATTTTGGTAATTTGTACTACATAATAGCGTAAAAAAAATTTCAATCTGATATATTTTACTAAAACACAAAAATTAATAAAAAACACACGCAAAAAATTTTAAAATTATCAGTCCATTTCTCAATAAACCCACTTTATATTTTGGACATTCTTTATTCAAACGCTTTCACTTAAACAATTGAGGTCTGATTCTTTAAAAATGCAGGGCCATGAATTAAACAAAATTAACTCTTTTGAAAAAATTTGTTTCTATAAAAAATACTTTTTTTATATTATTACTTCTAAAATTGTAATCATGATAAATTTTGAAATATACTTAAATTCTTATATAAAAAAGTTAAAGTATTAAATATGTAGATAGAGAGAATTATACTATAATTGTATTGCCATTGAATAATTGTTTACAGACAAATCTAATGGGCTCTTTGAATATTTATCCGTATGCTTGATTTTGGAGTGTTAATATGAAATGGATGGATTATTTAATTTATGTCATTAATACACTGACATCTGTAAACCAGGCAAGCAGGGCCGGTTTAAGGGGTAAGCAAAGTACGCGGCCGTGTAGGGCGCAAGGAAAAAGGGGGCGTCTAACGTTCTTTAAAAATTTATTAACCCTAGGGGTTGTGATTAAACTTCGAAAATTTCGAATTGTATAAAACCCAAATTTTCGGAGTAAGGTTTTTCGTAAGTGGAAGTCTGACATGAGTAACCACCCTTTCGATTTTCTGTTCCCCCAAATTGACACAAAACCCTTTACCATAGCCCGATGTCCCTTAAAGAGAAATTTTGCCCCCTCCACTAATGGCTAAAAAAGGCGGCTGCCACTAGTTCCCTCATGTACCGTAAAGTATCACAGTGCTAGTGATGTTCCTTTTGTAATATCATGTTTGACAATACGTCGTCTTTTTTTGCTGTATATTCTTTATGGAATTGGTTTGGTTGTAAATATAAAGTCATTTTTTAGTAAATTCAACAAATTTAATTTTCATCAAGGCGTTTCCCCGGTTAAGGATCTTCTGTTGTAAATACGTATAAACAGAAAACTATTGAAAAAAATAACAAAAAAAAAAACAGTAAAACATTAAATATATTAAATTAAATTTAAGTGGCTAAATAGAAAGTCATTTTTTAGTAAATTCCACAAATTTAATTTATATCAATTAATTTTGTGGAATTTACTAAAAATTACTAAAAAATTACTCATTTAAAAAAAGAAATTTTCCCCAAAATTTTACGCAAAAAAATTTAAGGGGCAAATTTTTAAATAAGAACTATATAATTTAAAAAAAGGTTTAGAGTTTTCAATTTTCGTGATATTTTTTTTTTAAATTAAAAGGAAAACATTATTACTAAAATTTAGGAGGGTTGGGAAATACTTCATCTTTAAAAAACTGCCATACTACCCCAAATTAAAAGTGGTTTTGCAGTTTTGAAAGATGGTATAATCATAGACCTACGGTATCTAGAAGGTCTATGGTATAATAGAATGTCTATGCTTATATGCAGGTTAGACTAGATGAGCCGAAGAAATTATGTACAATTAGTACACATAAAGGTTTATTCATGTTAATTTTTTTTATTATGGAATCACCGCACCAGGTATTTTGAAAAAAATTAGAAACATATTTGTGGGAACGCTAGAGTAGTTTGTTTTATAGATGATATTTTGGTAACTGGAGAAAACCAACATGTAATGAATGGAGAATGAACATGTAAAAAGACTCAAAGAAGTATTAGATTAAGAAACCATGGGCTGACTGTAAGCAAAGACGTTAGTTCGTTTGTAAACCTATTGAGTATCTTGGCAATGTAGTAAGTAGTGAAGGTCTAAGCCCCAGTTCCAATTGATATCCCTCAATTTAAAGATTTTTTGGGATTCATAAATCACTAAATTAATTTATGGCGCTCGTCTTCGGCTCCAGTGGAACCGGCTCATTTTAGTTTCGGCTCACGGCTCATTCGATAATCTCGTGAACCGGCTCAATGATAACTAGTACGTGAGCCGCCCGTCACTAGTTCGCAGGCCACTATCAATGAATTGGATATTTGTGTAATGTTTTTATTTTGAGACCAAACATTGTTTATAGTTAGACCAAAACAAGTTGATAAACTTTCATTTTAAAAATTTTGTTTTTTTAAATTTTATAATTTTTGGGTATAACATTATTTTTATAAAAATTTTTTACCTTTACAAGTAGGAAATCATTGCTAGCCACGGGGCCATAACAGAGTTTAGTTTTGTTAAGTGGGTTATTTTTAATTGTAAAACAACAAAAAAATCAGAAGCGAAAAAACCAGCAGTCAATTGATGTTGGCCTTAACCCCCTTCTTTTTGAGTTTTTATAGCTGTTCACAAAAATCAGTTATTATTAATTTTGGACAAAAAACATAATTAGTTTTTAATTTCTTTGATTGTATAATCTAATGACTTAAAACGTTTTATTACAGTGTATTAAAGGTTTTTTCTCTTTTTTTGATTAACCAAAGAAAGTGTATCCCTCACCTTCGGTTAAAGTAGGCTTTTAACTAAGTAAACAAGGGTGCGGCGCGGAATGCAGCAGCGAAGACTGGTTAAAAAAAAAAAAAAAAAAGGAGGGGGAATTGGGGGTTGGGGGAGGGGGATTAAAGTATTGGTGGGGGGGTGTAGTATGATAATAACTAATTGCGTTTGCCCCAAAAGGGCAGGGTAGGGACCAAACAAATCAAATTACTATGAGGGTACCCCCCAACAAACGTGTTGGCTAAAAACAGGGGGTGGTAATATATAGGCACACCGCTTTACTATTTATTTACTGAATTGCAATCATAGATATGTTAGTGTTTTGTTTCTGGACATATTACAGATATAGCAGACTTTCATAAGCTATTTTACAGACGAAAGACAGATATATATCCATCTCACATTATTTTCCTATAAAACAGGGAAAAAAAATTCACTAAACATTCAGTGTTTTTATACTTACTTTTATACTGATGCTAAAACATACAAAATTATTTGTTTAACCCATTACTCAATGGGTTATTAGCTTATAAAATTTAATTTGCTTATGCATTTTTAAATTTAAACCCGGTAAGGGTTTCAATAATAAGTAGCATAAACTATCCTACATTAATGTTTATTGGCATTCAAAATTTCTTCTTCTAGCTATTGCAAGTCTAAATGTATGTTTTATACACCTAAAAACCATGCACCTTCTTGATGCTGGGATCATTTCAAGTGAAGCAAGGTCAAAAAATGAAGTGTGAAAAGTGAATAACTTATTTATACTATAAAAAGTAAAATAATTTTTTTTTTTTATTAAGATACAAATTTTTTTTTTCCAATTTAACAACGTTGCCATTGAGTATCGCCCTATAATAATTACCTTAAGCTTTCATGGAAATCAACCAACTTCAGAAGTATTTCCATATGATATATCAAGACCAAAAAATATGAAAAATCTTACAAAATTGTATGACATTTACATAACACAACATTAGTAACAATTACAGAAACTGATTTTATTTAAAATTTTGATTTTAAATATATAATCAATGATTTTATTAAACCTTATAAATTCAAAAATTGTAATCTTCAGTAATTGAAAACAAAACAACAGCTGTTAGGTAGGAAAAAATAAAATTGTAAATATAATACATTACTTTTAAAATCAATGATACAACTATAATTTTGCCGGACAGTAACTACCCACGTGTTATATTTAGCACATTTCGGGGGATCAGTGGCGGGGAACCTTTTTTCCCCGCTAGCTACCTTTATTTCCGAACATGTTTAATTAATTTTTCTAACTTGATTCGTTAGTATTAATCAAAAACCAAGGGTCAGCTCTAATGACGTAATGGCTTTCATATCGTGGTTCCCTGACACTTTTTAAATGGAATTTTACACGGGAAAAATTTTTGTTCCTGTTCATTGACTACAAATAACAAGATTGCAATTTTTTTTAAACCTTAAAATTTGGGTTTTCCCATAAAATTTTTAGGAAATTTGCACAAAAGTTAATTTGTTTTGATCAGCTTTGGATGTGCAAAAGTAAGATTTTCAAAATTTGACGTGTGTACACGTAACTAATGTTCCCTTGTACTTGCATCTGAATTTAAACACAAAAAGTTTGAGGGTGCAAAAACTAAATCTTCAGAAAGGTGTTGCTACTACTTTTATCACTTTAAGTGGAGTGTCATATTTAAGTTATTCTTCATCTGAATATACTGTTAGATTTTTGAAAAAGTATACCATGGCTAACTTTCTTAAAAACTGACAAAAAGTGCAAAAAGTGTATTAATAAATTAAAATAATCAAGTTTGTCATCAACCTATATGCACTTTCCTGAATCTAACCATACCAGTCTATTTTTGGAGGGAGGTGGAATTTTGATCTGTGGTATCCGGTACAGACTGTCATTAATATTCCTACTAATCCCTTTGCCACTCAGGCGGCATTAGATCCGCGAAAGAAAAAGTGAAATTGGAAGGAGTGGTAAAAGTGAGGGACAAGAGGAATTTTGGGGTGATTGCCACAAAATACAGTTGCACTTTCCCTGTAGACCAAGGATTATTTTGGACAGCTCCTAGACAATTGTTGCAATGAAGAGTTCAGGGGCGCTAAAGCATCTCTGCATACCAAAATTTTTTTTTACACGGATATTACTCTTTTGGGTTGTTCATAACTCAGTTTACAAAGGAAAAATCTTCTTAAGAATCTGCAGAGGCTGGAAAATCCATTTTGGGTTTATTCCATGGCAGCAATTTTAACTTGAAACCAAACTTTTGATTTTTTTACACCAAAAATTTTTGAATGGGTATCATAAAAAATGTGGTGTTTAAGCCTTTTTTTTATTTGTTGTAACTAATAATACATAATTTTAAATTTCAATGAAGTCAAAATACATGAATAGGTTAGAAAATTCACTTTTATTGAATGACATTTAAATCATTCAGTTTATTTTTGGGTACCGTTAATGTACCTATATAATTTTATTTACTGTATAAAATACAAACAGTAGCTGTCAATTTACCTAAAAGTTACACCTATTTCCTCCTCGTTAATGGACGGTAATTTTTTAATTTTTGATTTTTACATTTTTAAAATTTTATCTTTCATTTGTTATAATTTGGGTTTTTTTAACTTATATAGATTTATTAGAAATCATATTAAATTTATTTGTTAAATTTAATTGCAGTACAGTGTAGATAGTTTAAAAAAATAAAGCTTATAATAATTAATATTAAATAATGTAATTGTTAGAAATTCAAATTATTTCAAAGCGTTTCATAGCCATTAATCGACAAATTCATATTATAAATAACCAATAATGAAAAAAATAAGTAAATAAATCACTTTGGAAGATATAACGTTATTTATATATCAGCAATATAATAAGAGTAAATACGATTGCGGCCCGTTTTCCCAAAGAAAATATATCTACTTAGTTGGTAAAATGTTTCGCTAAAGTGACCGACATGTAACCACCCGGTTGTTCACCCCCAAATTCCCCATCTTCTGCCTTCTCTCCATGTTCGGCAGTCTCATTTTCTCCTTCTTGGATCAAATTGCCACCCAGAGCAACAACCAATTCGGTTGACACTTTTTATGCGGTTGTCCCTACTCACGGATCAAAATCCTACCCCCTTTTTTTGGAAATAGGAACAGTTATGACCCATGACCCCTAGTTAAGGGGGGGCCCGGTAGAAGCCGGGCCGCCACCTCCGACTCCACCCTTTTTAAATGGGAGAAAATTTAGTTTTAATTACCCCTACCGAGGGTTTTATTTGAGAAAAATAAAGAAGTAGCCCGAATTACGGGGTTCTTTATATTATTAGAGGTAAAAAATTTTAAAACAAAATAATTTATATTTTTAAAAATTGAGTTTTAAGAGAACTTTTTTCCCATTTAAACCTGGAAAATTTTTTAATTTTAAATGATATTAAAACGTTTTTTACTGTGATAAAATATAATTTTTGTCCTAAGAATCCTTATTATTTTTAGTACGGGGACCTTCGATTTAAAAAAATAATAATTTGTTAGTCGTTATTTTTTGGCAATTCTAAAAATGTTTGCATGTAGATTACTCATGGGGCGGGGGTAGAAAATTTCCCGAGTGTCTAAGAGCGCTGCACCTTTCCCGTTTGTAGTCTGCACTGTGCACGTTTGTTACCACCGAGGAGTCGGACTTCTCATTGATATTTTTAAAAAACAAATGTTTGTTTTCTTTTTATGTGAATACATTTTTACGTGAAACAAAAAATTTTAATTGTGTTTAAACCTAGTACTATTACAAAAAATAAAGTTTTAGTTCCTATAGTAAAAATATTTCCCTTAGGGCATTTTTTTATTCAGAAATTAAAATGATATTATAATTTGAAACATATAGTTTGTTAATTTTTTGAAAGTGAAGATCATTATTATTCAATATTATTACAATTTTGTTTTTTAAAAACTTTTAAAAAAAATAAACAGTGCTAGAAGTTATTTACTAAATTTTCTCCCTGAAAGAAACGGGCTGGGGATTACTATATAACAATTTTTTTGGTTAATATTTTTTACAATTGTTCTGACAAACTTATTCTAAAATTATTAACATTTGAAATAAAAATTTGGCTAAAATGTTGTGGTGCGGGAAATTTAAAAATTAAAAAATGTTAAAGTAAAGGAGTATGAGAATTTTTTTTTTAAAATTGGAGATGATATGTATTTTTGTATAACATAAACTGTTTGAACCCTGTCTGCAAGAACATATGGTGACAGACTTTCACAGTTTTTAAACCCTTCCGGATTACAAAACAAAGCCAATGGGTAGCGCGGCGGCAAAACAAAGATTCCAGCAAAAGGGTTTTACTAGCCTTGACCAACTATCGTATCGAGGTTCTTAGTATTAAACGTTTAAACTACAAACTTGTAGTTATGTCCTACAAACCAATAAAGATTTGTTATGAGCTCCTTACGACCTATTTCTTATAAAACATGTTTAAATAAATATCACGTTTTAATTGTATCAATCGCCAAAGACATGGTTTTCTCTAGATTTTTGATTTTTTTAATGATTTACGGTGATATAGTGATCCAGAAAAATAAAGTAAAACCCATGTACAGTGTGCTAAAAACCCCGCGTTCTGAAAAAACGGGGAAAAATTTACAAAATACGGAAAATGTAGATTGATGAATTATAGCAGACAGCCAAAAGACGAAATAAGAATTACTTGAAAACACATGAAGACCTTACGGGAAAAACCATGAAGCCTTACTAGGAAACCCATGAAGACCTTACTAGGCAAACACTTTAAGACCTTATGGGCAAACACTGAAGCCCTTTATAGGCAAACACATGAAGACCTTACTAGGCAAAATAAGCCCTTATAGGCAAACCCAGAAGACCTTACTAGGCAAACCCATAAAGACCATAGGCAAACACATGAAGACCTTATAGGCAAACCCAAAGACCTTACTAGGCAAACCCAAAAGATCTTACTAGCAAAACATAAAAAGCCCTTAAGGCAAACACAGAAGCCTTCTGGGCAAACACATGAAGACCTTATGGGCAAACCCATAAAGACCTTATGGGCAAAACACATAAAACCCTTACTAGGCAAACCCCATGAAGCCCTTACTAGGAAACACTGAAGACCTTCTGGCAATCACATGAAACCTTATGGGAAAACACATGAGACTTGAGGCAAAACATGAAGCCTTTACTGGAAAAAACCAAATGAAACCTTACCAGGCAAACACATGAATCCCTTTTACTAGGCCCTTTGTATCTTTTTTTGCTTATAAAAGGCTAGTATTTTCATTTATTTTTTTTAAAATTGTATTGGGTTTAAAGATTTTATCCACATTCTAAACCCATAAAAAATTTATTGTAATTTTGTATTTATTACATAGTTTATAAAACAATTTAAATGCTTGTATTTATTTTTGTAATTAAGCTGTTTATTTTTTTGTATTTGTTAGGTGTTAAAATTTTAGTTAATTTCCCTAGTATGTACAGTTTAATTTGCTAGAGACCAGATTTGATTATAAATGCTTTTATTTTTATTGTTTTAAAAGTTGATGTTCCATGTCTGAAAACAAAATGTAAAATTTTTAACTGTACTTTTAGAAAAAAAGACAGTAGTCGTTTTACTGTATGTTGCACTATAAGGGTTTATAACAACATTTTAGGGTTATTTAAATTATTTTTTTAAACTTATTTTGTAATAATCTAAAAATTAATTTTGTATTAATTTTCTTAGAATTTTTAATACATAAAAATTTGTTTAGTCATTAGAATTGTAATTGAAAATTTTCGTGTAATGCTATTCCTTAGGGTTTTTTTAAACTCTTCCTTTCTTTTATAAAGTACATGTTTATTTCAGCAGGTTTAAAACCAAAAAGAATGGTTTTATTTAGAGTCTTTTCCTATAGTTTTTTTAAGAATTTTTATCCGCGTCAATTATTTCAATATGAAAAAATTAATTATTAACGATGAAAAATTCAAGTAGAACTCATAGTCTTGCGCAAGAGTCATTTAAGAGCTTTCGGGGTTTGGGGAAGGTTAAAACACCAAAAACTAAACAACCGCCTTCCATCAAAGTAGGACTCAGGCTTGGACTCTTGAGTACCTTACTCAATATTAAAAACCCAACAGGAGGGAAACCTTTTCTTCCAAGAATTTGTTCGATGTCCCAACTGTAGGGGATTTCATTCGTTGGATATAGACAACAAATTAATTACAAATAAATAATACGATAATATAACTACACATTACTGTATTGTAGAATGAACAAACAAAAAATAAAATTTGGGGTTTTTTAAATTATTGCGTATAAAGCATAGCCGAAACACATGGCGGTAGGCTACATTTCCGCTTGTCTGCATTATGAAACGGTGAAATAAGTGAAGGTGGTTGTTTTCTATGGATATTCATTTGGAAGTTGGCAATGTAAGCATCTACGTTTATAATGTTCAAAAAAGAAAAAAAAATACTAGCTAAATTTAAAATGGGGGAAAAAAGTATTTAAAAAATTAAAAACAGAATAAAATATTTATAGGTTTTTGAAATAGTGGTGACAAATAAAAAAAATGAAATCTCATGAAAAACGGGTTAATCTTGTTTTCTCGTAAAAAGTAAACAAAATAAGCTTTTTTACTGATAAGCCAGGGGAATGGATAATCATCATTTCGAATCAGGGGCAAATCAATATTATTTAATTTTTGTACGTCATTTACAAAAAATTTTTAAATTTTTCATTTTATGATTTAATAACTAATAAAAATTTTAAGTGCATTTTATTCAATTTTTAAGCGATGCAACATTTCCTTTTTTTTTTTAAAATTATAAAAATATAAAATTTTGTCATCTTTTAAGATTATTATTATTATTTGAAAATGTTAATTTAAATTTTTTTTTGGGAAAATTTGAATATGTGGAAGATTTTTTCAGGTAGTACTAAATGAAGTTGCTATTCTTTTCGCGGATTAATAATTAATTACAATATCCTTTTTACTTAAGCTTTGTGAATTTAGATTGATTACAGTTTGATTTTTGTTTTTGTAAAAAAAAAAAAAAATTTGTTAATTTTTTTTGTGTTATAATTTTTACATTTTAAAATACTAAAAAGTGTGAATTTTTTAAAAAAACCTACCCACTAAAATAAAAAAAGATAAGGCTTTTTAAAGATTTAATTCAAAATCGGTTTTATACAATAATAATAACTAAGGATTTATTATCTTTTTCAGTTGATTGAAAATGGTTGAGATATTGAGCTAATAACATATTTTGCACACCATTTTTGTCTCACACTAAAATTTTTTAAATTTAAACAGAATTTAATTAATTTCCTTTATTTAATTTAAAAATTTGTCACAATATTTTTTTTATTTTCTTTTAAATTTTTTCATTTAGTTATTCACTTTTAAATTGGTTTCATTTTTTTATGTCATTTTACTTGTAAATATTTTAAAATATAAAAAATTTTAATTTTGTGTTTTTTTAAATTCTAAAAAAACAATTTTTCATACTATTTTTTTAATGCTGTGTTTTTTAAATTCAAAAACTAATAATGGTATTAGGTAATTAGTATAAACTTTTTTTATTAGTTTCAAAAAAGAAACAAAATGCAACTCTCCCTAATTTATTTGTACTACGGAAAAAAAGAGGAAAAGCGGCCGCGGAAGGCCCCGAAAACCCCTGTCGGCTGGGGGGTGCGGCACTCGTCTCTTCCCTTCTAAAAAAAGATTAAAAGAAAGGAAGTGAGGGTGAAAAGGGTTTCAACGGCCGAAAATAAATGCCTTGACCCGACCAAGAAGCCCCCCCTGTGCCAAAACGCCAAACTCCCAAAACACATAAAGTTGCATAAACACCTTTCCCCTGTGGGTTCGCCAAACAAAAATGCATTTTCAATCTGACCCCGGAGCCCTCTTAACCTTTTTATTCTTTACATCTCTAACACAGCACAAATAATTTGCAATAGTTGGAAAAAAGCAGCCAAATTCTCTCTGCTCAGTCGTTAATTGTCCCCCTTCACCATGCTGTACAGTGGAAATTGACCCACCCATAAAATACAGCAACAATTAAAAAAATCGAAAACATAAATCCAAAAAAGTGAAATAAAAAAAGGGGGTGTTAAAATTTAAAGGGTTGTTTTTTTACTTCATCGCAGATTGCATGAATGGTGAGGGCCTAAGGGCCCTAAGCGGAGCTTAATTCATAGTTATGCACCTACGTTTGCTCAGTGGGAGTTAAATTTGGATAAGCTTCCACATTTCCAGACCCTTAGTACTGAGCCCCCTTGTTCTCTTCATCTTAATGTCCCATCAGATATAAGAAACGACTAGTTTATGAACCCAAAAAACTAAATATTGTTCATAAACCAACATTCCCATCTTGAAATTTGCAAGTTCAATTGTTTGGTCAAATGAATGAAATAGACCCAAAACAACAAATTTCACAACAAGAAAACAAAGTTACAACAAAAACAAAAATTATATAAAAATATGTGTTGTTAATACATAATAAATAGTACCCAAAAGGGTTTTAAAAATTTTATTAATTTTTGAAATAAATTAAAAAAAAAATCAATAGTAAGATTTGAAATAATGCAAAAAATAAAAATGATACCTTTAACAATTAATTAATATATGATAACCGACTTAATACATACAATTCATAAAATGGATAGCTATACCAAATGGTATAATAAATATCATATCAACTAACAGCAAACAAAACTAAAACAGCTAATCCATAAACTTGATTTATGTCAATTAATCATCGGGTTTTTTTAAACTAATTTTTTTTTGTGCTTTATTAGGACTAAAAAATGCTCAAGATAGGGTTTTAAGCCAAAATGAATAGGGGAGCAAAACATCGAGAAAAATGGCTCAGTTATTTTGTCTAAAATACTAATGTGAATCAAGCATATTATGAAACTTGTTTATCCAAATCAGTTGAGTTTTTGGGGAAAGTTCCAACTTTGCCTCACTACTCACCTCATTTGTCCCTTTTTACTTGTCTTTCAGATGTTCTTTTTTTTCCTTTCTATTGTATTATTTTTTAGAACTAATTAAAAATGCCTCTTTTAAGCAGATTTTTTTTCCAACAAGTAATAATTTATTATTCATTTGTCTATTGTTTGACAAACAAATAACCCGGGAACGTTGGTCACAGCTACACTTTAAAAGCCCCTATGGCACAATATAAGTAGGATATAAATTAAAAGAAGTTTAGAATACAGTGCTTCTGGGGTTTCAAAAAAATTTTTTTTAAGTTTTTCCAGATAGATGACGTTTAGTTTTAAAAAGCTTATTTTTTGCGTGGTATTTCTCCCCCCTTTCCTAAGAGGGGCAGGAAGTTTATGGCAAAAGTGTTACTGTAAAATTATTACGTTTGCCTTTACTGAAGACGAACAATTTGTTTTTGGGGGAACTTAATATTTTTGGTAAACTAGTGCCCCCCCCTGCACCCTTCACTGCACTCAATAACCCGGCATTCGGTCTCGGCCCGTGGGGCTTTTGACACAAATAATAGTGGATAACTGTGGTTTTAATAAAAACACAATAAAATTTTTTTTAATTATCACTACATTACTTGTGTTGTAACATTTTTTGTAAAAAATCCCAAAGGTATTTTCTTAACCTATTTAAAATGTGTTAATTTTTATTTTTTTTTTTTAACACTAAAGGGCTCTTCTAGCAATAGGATAATGTCAAACCCCCTAAATAAACTGTTTTTTTATTTACAAAACAGTTGTTAATAATTTTTTTAAAATTTACTAAAACAAACCCCCAAACCTTATTTTAACAATATTTTGGGGCCCCTTTCTACCCTTAGGGGGTTTATCAAAAATGAAAAATACTTTTGTTGTCCCATTTTTTAAAACTTAAGAAAATGTACAACATTTAGCTCCCCAACTACAAGGGAATTGGGAATTATATCAGGGGTCGTCAGCCATGCTTTGCCTTTTTTTGATTAATTATATTAGTTGTAATTACTCAAAATATGAAATTTTGTATATTAGGAGAATAGGGGATTAGCAAATAACCTAAAAAGACAAATGCACTGACCCTTGGAGTATAGAAACATAAAAAGAATTCACATAAAACAATGTTCAGTGTCACTTTTTTTAAGAAGAGGCCCCAAAATTAACCCTTTTTCATCCCTTCTTCATAGATATTGACTAGTAAGGAACTTATTAGAGAAAAGAGGGGAACCTTACAGTAAAATGTTTATGATAAATTTCAAGTCTAGGCCGGTTCGAACCCGCTCATGTGTAAAACCAAGCTCAAAGTCCTGACGCCTGACCCCCGCCAACGGCTTGCCACAGGCAGCCCTTTGGTTTTTGTGCAAGGTGTCGTGGACTTGTCTTCTTAGGTATCTTCCCAATATACTAAACCCCGGATTAAGCCCCTTAATCTAAACCAAAAAGTATGAATACAAAAATTTATTTAAAATTTGTTTATAATTTTATCCAGAAAAATAGCAATTAATAGGAATTCCTTCCTTTAAGGGAAATGATTTTTTTTTATAACCATTGATGATGTGTGAAAAAGAGTCTTTAAAAAAAAAATTTAAAAACCCTTCGTGCGGCAAGGGTTTACCAAATTGGGTGTCGGGGGGGCGAAAATTTTTATTACATGAAAACTTTCCTTTTGGTGTATGAATTGATTGAAGTTTGGGGGATAGCCCCGATTTTTTGACGTTTCCTTTTATAAATGACGTCATAAAATTGCCCCCAGGGGGGGGCGCCGCAACCTGGCGCTGATACCCTTGTTTGACCCTACAAAATCACTTGGAAAGTCGTTTTATTGTACAAAAAAACCTCCCTTTTTTTTTTTTAAAATACTTGGTAGTTCAGTACTCAGTGGGCAAAATAAACCCCATAAAATGAAAATGACGTCATAAGTTTGGGACCCACGGTGGGGGCGCGTCCAGCGCTCGATCACCGTTGTTTGACCGACACAAAATACTTGGATGTCGTTTTAAAGTACAAAACCTCCTTTTTTATGTAAAATACTTGGTAGTCGTACCTCAGGTCAAAAAACCTCGTAAATACCTCATTTTCAAAATATAGCCCCACACCCAAATTTTTAGAGTTGGCAGTAAAATATTTCAAAATACACACAAAAAATTTGTCCAATAATTAAATATTGAAAAATATGACAGACAAAATACAATATATACACACTCAAAACAAGCCCAGGAATATAAATATAAGTAAGCTATAAGAACAGCATGAACGGTACGCCCATCTGGGGCTCAGCTATATGGGAGGGCGTAGAACCGAAACTAACAAAGCGGCAAAGTAAGGTTAAAGGGACTAGGCACGAACGAGGTGGGCAAAAAAAAATAAACGAATGGTGGGCCAGTCGGGCTTTCTGTAAAAAGTGACTCAAGCCCCCCCCCGGGGGGGGGCCGGATTTGATACAGACCCGCCCCCACCGGGGGGGGCGCCGCAGGAAAAATTTAAGGCCCAAAAAAATAATTAGCAAATATATGAACATGCTTGTGCCCCTTTATACCGTAGTGTTAATTTATTAAAAAAAGATTCCCCAAAATAAAATTGAGAGGGAAAGGTTGAAAGTCTTCCAGGACCTTCAAACATATGAATTAATTTTTGGGTAAATAAACAACAGTTTTTCGATTAAACATCAAACTGATGAATGGTTATCGATGAACCTTTCCGTTATTATTTTGGTTGATATGCCAAAAAAAGCCTTGTACATTTTGAAGGGAAATATGAATAATTTCATTGGTGCAGGGATGACGTTTATGGCCTTTTAGTATGGTTACTAAATAGGGTCCAAAAGTTCCTTTGAAGAACCTTTTTTAATGCCCAAAAATTAGCTATAGGGTATATAGTAGTTATAGGGGTCTACAACTTTATGTGGAATGTGAACCTTGTAGTATTGGTCTGATCTTCAGATAAAGCAAGCAAGAAAAGCCTGATACTAAGTTTTCTTCCCTAATCTGAACACCTCGCAATCTGAATATTATTGTAATTATTATGTAGTGAGTTTAATTTTGGCTTCAATTAATTTTCTTAACCAAACTCAAAATTCTGAATTTGCTCTCCTCCTCAGTTAGTGTTTTAGGTTAGCATGTTTAACATAGATTTAATCGAAATGTAGGTACCAAGCAAATTTATAATTAATATATAACCTAACATTTAAGCATGTTGGTACCAGTTTTAACCAGATTGTGTTTCATGTATGAGTTGAGTTTCACAAAACAGGTTATAAATCAAGATTTACCTACATGAAATGCCATGCCATTTGTAGAGATTGTACAGTTTAGAAAATAAATTCACACGTTTTAATGTTTAATATATTTTGATCTTTTTATTTTAAAGCTAGTTTATTGAATAAATTGGTTATGTGTTTCATAGATAAATAATAATTGGTATTATATAAATAATATACCTTATTTTAATATAACACTTTTTTTCAGCTCAGCTCTTAAAAGCAATAAAAACCGTGTAAAATATGAATACATAAGTATAAATAATAAGTAATAATAAATAAGTGTAGTTACACTCACCACTTATAGTACTACTGTATGTGTATGGGTGGGCGGGTGGGTCAGTACCACTGTATGTGTATGGGTGGGTGAATGTGCCAGTACCACTGTATGTGTATGGGTGGGTGAGTGTGTCAGTAGCACTGTATGTGTATGGGTGGGCGGCTGGGTTAGTACCACTGTATGTGTATGGGTGGATGAGTGGGTCCATAAGTTTACAGGGCAACGTTGCTATGTAGTCCACAGGCCCTTGTCCACTTAAGTCGTATTGCTATCGTTTAGCTTTGATGAATCAAGGGGATTTTGATGATTTTACCCAGGTTACTCATTTGCTCAGGCAAACAAACTTGGTGACGATATTAAAACAAGTTAGTTTCACTATTGGATGGTATTTGCATTATAAAATATGATAAGCACTCAGTCACAAGAGTGCTTAAAAGATCACAGTAGCTCTCACAGTCTTTATATATAAAATAAAAGTATACCTATCTTAATACACGTTTTCTTGATTTCTTTTAACTACCTACACTTATTTTAATTTCTTGACTATATATATACATACTTTATTTATTTATTTATATATTACTTTCAACATTTGACTGAGATGAACTGTCAGAGGTAATCATGCTAAAATATTTTTTCATCCTATTAAATTTGTGCTGCAAATTCTGAGTTGATTTAGACTACTTCACATCATACGTTGTGGTTCTGTAGTAAGATTTCATATCAGCTGAGCAGTCTATCACAACACTCTCTTTCAGTGAGTTTTTAATTCCCTCTGCGCTGAGTTTGAGGGTAGCTATATCAACCACTTTTTCTTCTTCTTTCTTCAGACTTCTAGCTTCTTTTCTCTCAGATTCTGAAGAATTTTGAAGACTCAAACTGTTTGGTACTGAAATAATAAAAAATATGAATATTTTATAGTACAAGATATAAAGTTACTGATATTCTAGGTTGGGGAATGTAAGAGCTTAAAATTTAGTTAATTTAATAAATTTAAATATCTTTGATCAGAAAAAAATAATATGAATATTGTTGCAAAAATAACATTTATTCAGAAAAAAATTGTAACTAATCAACAATAATGAAAAATACACCAAGAAAAATAATATATTGTTCTTAACTAGCCAAAAAAAGTAAATAAATAAACCAATTAGAAAAAAACAGATTCTCAATGATAACATAGATTTCAGTCACAAATTCACTGCAGAGCAAAATGGAATAGAGTATTTATTAAGATAGTGATTTGTTTCTATTTTCGTTCTTAACAGAACTCATCTGCATGGCAAAGTAGCTTACTGAGTAATACTTTATCTCATTTTGCTTCAAAGTGAATTCGTGAATGAAATCTGTATAATGATTGATAATCAGATAACCAAATGAATTGGCTTAAACTTTAGAACCATTTGACCAAAAGGGAATATGTCAACTCTTAATTTGAAAAAAAATTTCAATTTCCAAACTATGACAAAAAAAATCAAAACTACTTTGCGAAAGCCTTTGTCATTTTTAGGTTATTGTCTGTTTTGCCTTCAATTACGTTAGAACTACATGTAGAAGCAGCAACTTGCATTACCTTAGGACAGGAATGCAAATGTAAAATGTTTTAAATTATACCTTTTACATATATTATGTAAACATTATTAAAATCACAATATCACTAACCTAACCTGCTAAAATGTAATCTATTCCATTAATGTGTGGCAGTTGGAAAGTAAAGACGCCAATAATAAAATGACTATAAAATACACTTTTTTAATTATAATAATACAACAAACCTGTTCCAGTTGTAACTGACGTGTAGATATGATTGTACAGGCTGTAGGTACATGAAGTAGGATTGTAGCTGGTAATCAATGCCCACAGATCACCTGATTGTTGAAAGAGACAAACATCATCAACAAAAAGTGAAATGTTACATGAGTAACTTGTAACCTTAAAAAATCCCGAAGCTTTTATGTCCAGAACATCTTTAAACTAGAACGACCTCTATGGCCGGCAAAACCTTTGTGTTCCCACCACAAAACAAATTTTTTTTAAAGTTACTTAAAAACTAATGTAATAAGGCTCTACTACTTGCTGCCTGATACTGTCAAAGTGGAGACTGACATGGCTAAGTTTGGCAGACTGGTTATAATATGTTATTTGTTACCATCACAGCGTGAGAGAATATTCCGCTTCGATATATTGTTAATAGTCATAGATTTTTATCACTTGTGAGTTTATAGGATTTAAAATATCAAGATTAATTTTAGTTCTTATTTCATCTTTAAAAAAATATATGATGCTATTATGCAATTTTGTAGTTTTTTGTTTTGCAATTGCTGTTGTTTATTTTGTAATAAAGAAATTGATCTGATTTATATAATGTTGTATTGTTTAATTAGAATAAATATTACTACAATTATTAATAGTTTTTTAATTAGCATATTACGTGTTAGTATATATACACAGTACAAGTAAACTAGAGAGTAAAGCATGGTAAAAATTAGTTTTAACTAGTTATACTAACCCACAGTGACTTTGTGTTTTAAAAGGAAACTATGCATGTCAGCAATAGAGTCCCGAAGTTTTGGCTGTCCGAAGGTAAAATAGGCAAGTTGTCGACCTGTAGTAGATGCAGCCATTAGCTGTAGTAATGCCTTTAGGTGAGCGTCACCTCGGAACGCACCACAACCCCAATTTCCAGATGCAACACTTTCCTTATTGCCCGTTCATTCCCCAGAGAAGCCCCGCATGCTGTAAAAAACATAAAAATTGTGTTTTATAATACAAGTGTGATATAACCAAAAATAAAGAAATCAATTAATTTTAAATGAACCGAAATCCAAACTAACTGAATTAATTATCATTGATTAAAAAAATATCCATCTATTTTGTACTACACTTTATTTGTTAAATATTTGTACCACTTATTTTACATGCGCATGCACAGTAAAAAATGTTTTATTTAGTTTTATTTATGTGTTTTATTTTATTTCTAACTTGAAAGTTTTGATTATTTGACTATGAAGCTAAGTTTAGGATCATTGTTTCTTCAGCTTGTTTGCAAAAGGAGAACCCCAGTGGCAATGCATCCATATTGAAAGTGAAGAACTTCCTACATATATTTTTGAAAGAATTAAATATTAGAAATTAATATATCACAATTATTTTCTTCACAACTGACTCATTGGAATATTGGTTATGGACTATGCAGAAAGTGAACACCTGCTGAGTGTAAGTATGCAATAGGCAACACATTGTAAGAAATTGAAATTGTTCCTCAATTTGATGATGCCACAGCGTTCAGTGGCGCACACTGGCTGTCTGTATTTCTTGCTATATCCCTAACAATCCTGTAGGCAGTTGTGAGGAACTTCTTACAACTCCCCTCAAACCCCTCATTTGCTTTGCCTTGCCGTGACATTGTCTATCTCCTCCATATGACTTATGGTGTTATAAGTTTTATAATTTTTGGAATATTTTCATACTATATTTTACATTTTCTTGTAGCTAATAGATTGTATTAATACAATACATGTAGCAAAAAATTATAAAAAAATAGACACACCTCTTATTTTTAGATTGTTATGTAACTTTTCAATGAAATGTTTCGTTTCTGTGGTAAAATTTTTATTTTTCCCAATAAACTAAAAATAGAATATTTTTCCCAAACAAATTTTTCTGTTATTTGATGGTGATTTTTTTTTAATTTTTTTCATGTACTATTTTTTTACCTACATGTCTGTTGTACTTTACACATTTTTTACCCTTTTTGCGTTTTATGTAAACAAACCTTAAAAAAAATAGAGTTATCTAAAATATAACAACATATTATGTTAGTTCATAAAAATAAAAAAATTTTGGGTATCTTGGAATTATTTAAAAAACTGTTTAGTGCCCCCAAAGGGGGTTAAAGTTTTAATTTCTACAAATTTAAAAAATTTTTTTTAATTTTTATGCGCATTATTTACTATTTTTTTTTTAAAAGTATTAAAATAAGTTTTTAAAGAGAAACGATATGATAACATTTTACATTTCGAGCTATTTAGTAATTTTTTATGATTTTTACAAAATAAGGTTTTTGCGGCCAAAAAAAAAAACCCAGCAGTAGGGAGAACATTGGTTTTACCTGATGCTTACACCTTGGATTAATCAACGAAAAAAAAAACCCCATAATTTTGGATATTTATCAAAATATACATCACAGCTTTAAAATTAACAAATGGTAGCTGACAACAAACCATACGATATATATATATTTGATAGAATATGTATTTAGCTAAATTTCGGTATATAAATGCATTCTGTAAAATTGATACTTAAATGTTAAGAAATATTTTAATTTATTGTTTCCATAATTGCAAATTTTGATTGTTGTGTACTGAATGCAGTTTTTGTATAGCAGTAAATTAATTTTGCCTATATAATGTATTATGTATACATTTCCTGAAAATATAAAAAATTTGAATAAATTTCATTTGCTTTTTAATTTTTTTATCGTAAAAATTTTCCATGGGGTAACCCCTCTTTTACAATTAATGAAAAAATTTAAAAATAAATGCACAAAAATTAAATTTTTTGATGTTAGTTTTTTTATATAGGTTGATGTATGATGCCTATATTATTTGTGGACATATTATAACGAAAATAAGTATTTTTTTAGTAAAAAAACTATTTTATATGAACTTTTAATAAGTATACAAATTAGCCAAAAAAGCCTGCCATAAAAAAAAGTAATGCCACCGAGGGTTAAATGAATTACTTTCAGTCAACTAAAAAATTTCAAAGTAACAATGGATCGTTTTGCCAATCTTTTTAAAAATATTATTTTATCCTTTTTCAATGGTGGTTAATCCCCAAAATGCTCCTTTAAAATTTGCCTCTCGTTCATTGGCTTTCGTCTTTCATATATTTTCTGAAGTTGTAGGTACGCTTTATTTTAAGAAAAAGGTTTTCATTGACTGTAGGTTTAACAGCAAGCAAAAAAATTTTCCCAAACAATGGTAATGTTATATATTCTTTATTTTTTGTAAAAAAAATTATGTTGGCACAAATTTTACGATATTCTTGTTAATGAAGAAAAGTAAATTTGTATGAAGAATTTTTTACCATATGGAAGTGTTCCTGGGGCCCACCCTTTTTTATGAATTTAGTCACTGTGGGAGCAAAGTGGGAAATTTAAAAAACCACATTAGAAAATTAAAGTGTTATAGTGAATTTTTGAAATTTCAAAAGCAATCAAAAATAACTCATTCCAATCAAAAACCACATCCTAAACACTTACAATCTGGAAAGGGACAAACCTTATTAAGTTCCCGTTGATAAAAAATTTGGGGTTTTTATTGGTCCTTGGGTCTTGGAAAAAATAAATTGCACAAATTTCAAAACATCAGCACCGGGGACCAAAATATCTCTTGGAGTAGAGTCTTAACATTCCCTGCCCATTTTAAAATTTTTGAATAGCCCCTGGTTTTTTTTGAACCCTTCACTCCTAAAAATACTTAATATTTCAATCAAATAAAGTAAATTTCAAGTAACAATAGTTCAACCCAAAAAAAAGGGGTACAAATAAAATCATAGGGGTTTGGATAAAATGACATGTGGTTCAGAATTTTAAAAGAATTCAAAATCAAATTTTCACAACAGTTTCGATTTTTTTTCCAGACTTCAAATAGGAGGGGCAACAAAAATTTTCCAAAAGAATTTTAAAAAATCTTGAACATTTTTAAAGAAGGCCCCCTTGTGAAATTTTTACCTTGTGGTTTGCGTATGCCTATTTTGGGCCAATTGAATGATTGCAAAGAATATAACTAATTTGGGGATATTATAATATTCTTTCTAAGCAAGAGACTAAAAACAAAGAAAGGTGCCCCGGGAATTCAGCGGTTTTGTCTTATAGTATCTATTTTGCTAACCTGAAGTTTTCAGGGTAGGCTTTAGCTGTGGGCTTAGTGTGTTACTTTTTTTAATTATGGTAAAGGACGTTTTTATCAAGCAACCTGCAGAAAACTTTTTTTTTTTGTCTGTTTGGGCCCCCTTGTGATTCCCCCTTTTTCTTGAAGTTTATTCTCTTCCCCCCTTTTCTTTTTTTGGGTTTCTCTTCCCCCGGAATTTTCCCATTAACTTATCTTTTTAAATATCCAAGCGCAGATACTTTTTAAAAAAATGTGCTACCAGCTTTAGAATCCAAATGGACAGATCAGCACAGACAGTCCTTCAACGGTCTTATTCAGCTATGATTTGCTTTTATATGGGGGAGGGTGCACTCATGGACTTTTGACCAATCTTTTTTCTTTTTTAGGTGGGGGAATTTCTCATTAGTCCCCCCCAGGTTATATAAATCATATGGTTTTATACCAACCACCCCAAAAATAAAATTTAAAAAATAAAAACAAATAAAAAAAATTCCAAAGCAAAAAAAAGCTTCAAAAAAAAGGCTTTGTTTTGTGATTAAAAATTTATCTTCTTTTACAAAGTAAATCCAGGTTTCCCTTTAAACCCCAACACTGCTTGTCCCATTGAATGAAAATCACTAATTCCCCCTGTAAGAATCCAAAGGTTATTCTAATTTAAATTTATAAACATTTAATAGTGTCCTTTATTCAAAATTTGATCCCAATCACAATGACTGATCTTTTCCCTCCCCAATATATTTTCCCGTAGTTCTTAACTCAGATATGTTCATCTTGTTTGCTTTTCAGCCTTTTTTCCCGGGTTTAACAAATAAAATAAAACATGAAAAAAAGATACACTATTTAAGTTGGAAACTTTTGTTTGTGTCATCGCGCAAATTATTCATTAGATTGATGCTTTTACATAAATTAAAAGTCCCAAAAATTTTGGAATTACTAAATCTGAAAATTGTCTTTGTGGGTTATGTCACTTAGTAATTTCAAAGCTTTTTGTGCCCCAAAATGAAAAAATCGTTATCTTTTTTAGCGTTTGAACTTAATTGATGGTGAGCTTCATATATGTTGCCACTCTGTGAGCTCTATGGCCAGTAACCTCCACCAGTCTACAGCCATGAATATTACCTCTTGCGCTGCTTTTTTGTACTTAAAACTTAAATGTGTATTTCTTAATATCAACATTGTTTTTTAGAGAGGACTTTACCCTAACAATCACACTTAGCACTGCTTAGATCCGTTGCCAATCAATTTTTCTTATGCAATTTTTCTAAACAAAAATTTCTAACAATATTTTTTTCCAATAATAGAGTTTTCTAATACTTGAAGCCTAATTCAATATTACTAATGATATTCTTCTAATGATAAAATTATTAGAAAAATATCATCAGTATGTAGTAAAAACAAAAGCAAGAAAAAGATTCGTTTCTATGGTAACCTAGGCTGAATTCAATCATATCAAAATTAAAAAGCTACATATATAAAGTTATATCAAAATTATTTAACCCTCGAGCGGGCGCTTCACTTATAAAATGGGAGCGGGCGCATGCGGAGTTTTATTCCGAAACACTAAATTGCACAAATTTTACCCATTTTTACTTCTAGTTTATAACGCAATATTTTATTTAAATGTTGAATAACTTTATTAGGAACCAATGTCATTGTTAATAACATTAATTGTTCAACTAAATATAAGTAATATTTAATTAAACAAATTAAGTAATTTTCTAGTATAAAAAGGGTATCACTGTTGGTGTTATGTGAGAGGGCGCATAGCGGAATTTTGCTCCGCAATAATGCAATTATACATCTATGCAAACAAAATTATTTAATAATAATTATAAATTAAATAATACATAAAAACATAAATATATTTTGGTATATGTATAAATATACAAACAGTTTGGCCAATTTTATCATGTTATGATATAAATAAAAAAAAATTCTAATTTGATACTAATTCTAATTTGTCTAAATTTAATAATAAAATTATCAATTGTGAAGTTTGGTTATGTAAAGTACTCTATTTATACTATACATTTACAGAAAAGCTACATAATATAAATTAAAATACATATGAAATAAAAATTTAAAAATAGATTTCTGTCTAAAACTAACTAAATAAGCAGTAAAATGAAATGTAAATCTCTTCTAATAAATCCATAGTGGGATCAGTGTAATATAAAGCGGAAACCACCAAATAGTCATATACTTCACTAACCAGACACAACTAAAACAGTCACCTCTAACACAGAAGGGCGCACGAGGAAATAAACTCTGCACTAACCACTTACGCGATAGGGCGCACACGGAGAAAACCTCCGCAAACTGACACTGCGTCACTGAATTGTAACTGACAAGGGGAAAGGGGGGGGTCAAAATAGCTTTGGGGGATTCCCGGAATGAGGCTCGTGAGGTATGGAGCCGGACACGCCTGCCGACACCAATTGTGCATATTTATTTTAACAAAAACTAAACGTGCGGAGGAAAACTCCACAAGCGCCCGCTCGAGGGTTAATGCTGTAAAATTTACAATAATACCTAATGGATCCAAATCCCCAAGTTGTTGGAGGACAATTATTCATAGATGGTTATGTTTACTACAAGGTAAATATTGTAAAAGGTCGTTGGTATTGGAAATGTGCTAAAGTCGGAGAATGCAAGGCGAGAGCCCTACTTATCCGGAGGAGATCAAGTTGTTGTTTTAAAAGGACCCAGAAAAGTTTCACCTCACGATCATCCACCGAATCACGATGCCGAGGAAGCCAAAATTGTCAAGTACAATTTAAAAGGAAAGCTGAGGAACCATGACGCCGGTCCAGCACAGTACTTTGGGACTGAACTGGTCGGTTTATCGCAAGGGGTTCTGAGTCAGTTGCAGAGAAGGGAAAATTTGAAACAATCAATGAGAAGGGGCACGCAGAAGGATCTCCCTCCTAACCCTCGCACATTGGACGACTTAATAGATTTTGCCCAACCGATATCAAGTCACACAATCAGGAGATAGATTTCTCTGGCTGATTCTCGCGACGGAGGTGCTAGATGAAGGCAGAATTATTGTTTTTGGTACACGCAGAAATTTGGAAATCTGGGCTGCGAGTGAGGTTGGTTTTTAGATGGCACTTTTATGGTGTCTCCAAGCACTTTTACACAGCTGTTTACCGTTTTGGGAACTGTGCGGAGAGGTGGACAACTACCGGGTGATGAAATTCAAGTGGTTGCTATACCATGCATATTTGCCTTGCTTTCTTCCAAATGTACGGATCAGTACAAATACGTGCTTGAAATAATTACGAATTCTGCTCATGATTGGGGCATTCGACACTGCAGACCACAGAGAATCATGACGGATTTCGAAGTGGCTATCTTGAAAGCGTGTAATTTGACGTTCAATGGAGTCCCCCTTTCGACTTGTTTTTTCCATCTTGGACAATCCCTCTACCGTCATGTTCAGAGTGAGGGATTACAAGCTCTTTATAATGACCCTCAGAATCGAGGCATAAAGTTGGGTGCTCACATGATTTTGGCTTTGGCATTTGTTCCTCCGGATGATGTGCGCGAAGCATTTAAACTCGTGAGAGATGAAGTTGACGAAACATTGTTGCCCTTAATTGACTACTTTGAAAAGAATTACGTTGTTGGGATACCTGCGCGTGGACGTCGGAGAGCTGTATCTCCTCGTTACCCGATTTCATTATGGAATCAATATAATAGTACAGTCAGTGGTTCGCAGCGTACAAATAACTGTAGTGAGGGATCGAGGGATCGATTAAATTTGGCGGTCGGCAAAAATCATCCAGACGTCTACACATTCCTGAATGAGTTGAAAAAAGAACAGGCCGATTATGAAACTATAATTACGGAGCTGGCATTGGGTCGGAAAGTTAAAGCTGGTCAAAAAAAAAAGTGGAAACCTGCAAATGCGAGGATATTGTCCATTGTTTCGGAATATAATCTTCATAAGGAGGAAAATCGGACTGTAGAGTATTTAACCCTTCTTGCTCACACCATAAATCTTGACTAATCAAGTTTGGATCATTTTATCGTGTAATAATAAAAATACAATGAGAAACAATTAGGAATTTTGACTATTTAATTGGGTTAGCAATATTGAAATTAGAAACTCAATCTTAGAAATATTTTTATTAGGTGAATTGCTTTTAGAAAAGTTATTTATTAGAAAAATTGCATTAGAAAAAATGATAGGGAATCCTTAGATCAACATTAAAATGGAAGATGTTTAAAACAGAACCTGTTTTCTCTAACGTTTTTTGTCGCCTTAGGGAGGCCATTTTTTTTAATTGGCAGTTTAAATAGTTGGGAGATCACACAAGTGACAGTCCAGCTAACCAAAAGATGTCATTCGTTTATCACCTTTCAGAGGACAATATAGACTACAGCTTAAGAATTTTGCTCCCTTATTATTGCACTTAGAACCAATTAGAAATAGAATAAATTAATCATAATTCATGTCTCACCCTGAACCAATAAGGGCTTCGGTGTCATCTAATACTTCAGTGAAGAGTCTGGCTAGAATCAGTTCTGGATAGGTTATAATCTTATCTCCTCTTGTACACAACCACTACTCCAACACACCTCCCCCAACAACCCTTTAGACAAAGTAATAATAAAAATCATATTGAAGTACAAGTAAAAAGGGAAAGTGGAAACAATAAAAGATTATTCAATGAATAATTTTTAGTCAGTTTCCTAATTCTTTTATAAAAAATTTACAGGAGACCTTGTCATTATACAACCCATTTGTCAAAATAAAACAAAATATGAATGAAAGATTAAATTATTCGTATTTTAATGATTGGATTTACCAACTTGGAAATATTCAGCTAATAACTGCTGAAGCATTTGCTGTTTTTTTTATTTGTAATTATTAATTTTACAGCCAATAATTCACTTACTATAATAAGCTCAAATAGAATTGGCGGGTCAAGGTCACCTTTCAAATAAA